>PVJN01006824.1:0-12673 GCA_004026805.1 Lasiurus borealis
CATATGTCATTTTCAAAGTTAGATCATATATTGAATCACAGGCAAAGTCTCTTCAAATTCAATAAGACAGAAATCATATCAAGCATCTTCTCAGATCACCATGGCCTAAAACTAGAAATTAACTACAATAAAAATATTAAAAAATGAAACACCTGAAGAATAAATAGCATGATATTAAACAATGACTGGGCTACCAGAGTGATGAAAAAAGAAATCTAAAGAACCATGGCAACAAATGACAATGAAAACAACAATCCAAAAACTATGCGACACAGTGAAAGCAGTCTTGAGAGGGAAGTTCATAGCTCTTCAGGCCTACACCAAAAAAGCAACAATGATAATAAATTATCTAACCCTACAACTTTAAGAGTTGGAAAGAGAACAACAAGAAAATCCCAGTGTATGCAGAACTAATGAAAGAATAAAGATCAGAGCAGAGATAAATGGCAGAGAGAGAAAAAATACAATCAACAAAACCAAGAGGTGGTTCTTTGAAAGGATAAAAAAAAAAATGATGAACCTCCAGCCAGGCTCACCAACAAGCAAAGAGAGATGACCCAAATAAACAAAATTAGAAATGAAAGATATGAAGTAGCCAAGACCGGTTGGGCTCAGTGGATAGAGCGTCGGCTTGCGGACTGAAGGGTCCCGGGTTCATTTCCAGTCGGGGGCATGTACCTTGCTAGCGGGCACATCTCCACAGTGGGGCATGCAGGAGGCGGCCGATCGATGTCTATCTCTCACCAATGTTTCTGACTTTCTATCTCTCTCTCTTCCTCTCTGTAAAAAATCAGTAAAATATATTTAAAAAAAAGAAAGAGGTGAAGTAACAACTGATACCACAGAAATACAAACAATTATGAAAAAAAATGCTATGAACAACTCTATTAAAAAAAATGGACAACCTACATGAAATGGACATATTCTTAGGAAAATATAAGCTCACACAACTCAATCAAGAATAATAATAATAATAAAAACCTGTATAGGATGATAACTAGTGAAGAGATAAAACCAATCCTCAAAAATCTCCCAGCAAACAAAACCCTGGTAAAACAGCTTTACAGAGGACTTCTGCCAAGCATTCAAAGAAGTAAAGCCAATATTTCTCATATTATTCCAAAAAATTCAAGAGAAAGTCACACTTCTGAGCTCTTTCTATGAAGCCAGAATTACCCTAATCCCAAAACCTGATATACACACCACAAAATAGAGAGAAAGAGAACTACAGGCCAATATCCTTGATGGGTAGTAGCTAAAATCCTCAACAAAATTCTAGCAAATTTGATACAACAATATATTAGAAAGATCATATACCATGACCAAGTGGGATTATTCTGGGGATGCAAGGATGGTATAATATCCTCAAATCAAAAAATTTTATACATTACATAAACAAATTGAGAGATAAAAATCACATAGCCATATCAATTGATGCAGAAAAAGCATTTGACAAAATCCATAACCCTTTCTTGATAAAAATGTTCAGCAAAGTGGGACTAAAGGGAACATACCTCAACATAATAAAACGTATGACACACCTACAGCCAACATCATACTCACTGGGCAAAATAAACACATTTCCCCTAAGAAAAGGAACAAGACAAGATGTCCACTTTCACCATTCTTATTCAACATAGTATTAGAAGTACTATCCATAGCAATCAGACAAGAAGAAATAAAAAGCATCCAAATTGGAAAGGAAGAAGTAAAACTGTCAATATTTGCAGATGACATGATACTATACCTAGAAATATTCAAAGACTCCATAAAAAAATTATCAGACTTAATACATGAATTTGGCAAAGTAGCAGGATACAAAACTAACACCCAGAAATATATGGCCTTTTTATACACCAATAATGAACTCACAGAAAGAGAAATGAGAAAAACAATCCCATTTACCATTGTACCAAAAAAAAAATAAATTAAGATACCTAGGAATAAACTTAACTAAGGACTTAAAAGACTTGTGCTCAGAAAACTACAAGCATTTAAAAAAAGAGATAGAAGAAGCCAAAGAAATGGAAGAACATACCATGTACATGGATTTGTAGAATCACCATCATTAAAATGCCCATACTATAGATTCAATGCAATACCTATTAAAATACCAATGTTAAATTCCAAAGATCTAGAACAAACTCTCCAAAAATGCATCTGGAATTTTAAAAAAGACCCTGAATAACTACAGATGTTCAGAGAAAAAATTACAAAGTTGGTGGGATTACAATACCAGGCATCAAGCTATATCACAAAACAAAAGTTCTCAAAACTGCCTATTACTGGCACAAGAACAGACATATAGAGCAATAGAACAGAATAGAGAACCCCCAAATTGACCCAAGCCATTATGCTTAGTTAATATTTGACAAAGGAGGCAAGAGCATACAATAGAGTCAAAACAGTCTCTTTAATAAATAGTGTTAGAGGGAGAACCAAGATAGTGGCTTATGTAAACACATATACTTGCTGCCTCTCACAACCACATCAAAACCACAATTAAACTGCAGAACAACTACCACTCAGAAATGTGGGAAAGCTGGCTGGTGGAAGTTCCACAACTAGAGATGAAGAAAGCTCAGTGCAACTGGGAAGAGGTACAGAGGTGCGAAAAAATGCTGGCACCTGGATGTGCTGCTCTTTTAATCTAGAGGGAGATACAAGCTCCCTCTTGCTCTGAATTGCAGTTCTGGGTGAGACTCTGGGGGACCCAGGTACATACTGGGAGAAAAGGGATAGTCTAACATCAATATAGAAAGGTGAGGATGGCTTTTTCTTACAAGGGCTTGCAGCAATCATTGTCCCTGCACAGGGGTGTAGGATGTGGAGATCTGGTTCAGAGCTGACAGGGAGCTATTTCTGCTAGCTCCACTATGGTGATTCCCAGAGAGCCTGCCCCACCCAATTTACAACCACACCTAAGCTGTGAGCATCGGAATGGCCTGTCTTTTCCCCTAAAACCTGTCAAACTGCAGCTGGGTCAGAGAGACTTAGAGCTTACAAAAGAAGGCCCAAAGTTTGGCCAGTCTTGCTTCACAGCTAGGCTTCAACTGGGTACTTATAAACCCCAAACAAAGAAGAGGAATCTGCAGATGTCTCTATAGCTCCTGCTGGGTGCCTTAGGCAGTGGCTGACTTTTTGCCTTCAAGAGCCTGTGTATGTACTCAGTGGTAAGAGTGAGAAAATACAAGATTACAACTCTTCACAACCATAAGAGACACATGCAAGGCACAAACTCAGTGAGCTCAAAAGCCCCACTGAAGCAACTCTTGGGTCATAAGGTTGTCTCCTGCACAACAGATTGTCCAGTGATACCAACAGCAATCAAGGGTTAACTACAACAAGATTATGAAAACAACCCACAAAGGGGTGCACCAAGAGCATCCACCTCAGATGACTGGGGAGGTGAGCCACTGGGCCCTATAGGACACCTAAAACACAAGACCAGTTTATCAACACAGAAAAACAGCGAAAATGCAGAGACAAAGAAACAGGTCAGAAATGAAAGAAATGGAGGAAAGCAAACTATTAGGTATAAAGTTCAAAAGCACATATATAAGGTTACTCTAGAATCTTCTAGAAACCTCCAAGGAACTTAGTGAGACCTTCAAGGATCTTAGTGAGAATGCCCAAAAATATGGAAAATGACCAGTGAAAAATTAAGCATACACTGCCTGAAATAAAGAATAATATACAACAAAGACCGGTTTGGCTCAGTGGATAGAGTGTTGGCCTGGGGACTGAAAGCTCCCAGGTTCGATTCCAGTTGGGGGCATGTACCTTGCTTGCGGGCACAACTCCAGTAGGGGGCGTGTAGGAGGCGGCTGATTGATGTCTCTCTCTCATTGATGTTTCTGACTTTCTATCCCTCTCTTTCCTCTCTGTAAAAAATCAATAAAATATATATTTTAAAAAAAGAATATTATACAGAAATTCATCACTAGACTAAGAGGATTCCAAGAATGAAGTCAAAGATTTTAAATATGAAGAAGCAAAAAACACCCACCCAGAAGAGCAAAAAGAAAAAAAAATCCAAAAATGTGAAGATATTGTAAGGAGCCTCTGGGACAGCTTCAAATCTACCAACATATGAATTTTGGGGTGACAGAATAAGAAAGAAAGCAAGATATTGAAAACCTATTTGAAGAAATAATTACAGAAAACATCCTCTCCTTGGTAAAAGAAATAAACTTGCCAGTTCAGGAAGCACAGATAACCAAAAAAAGAGGAATCCAAAGAGGACCACACCAAAACATATTATAATTAAAATGCTAAGGCAAAAGACAAAGAGAGAATCTTAAAAGGAGTACGAGAAAAAGATTAGTTCCCTACAAAAGAGTACCCATATAACTGTCAGCTGATTTCTCAACAGAAACTGTGAAGGCCAGAAGGGAGTGGAAAGAAATATTCAAAGTGATGGATAGCAAGAACCTACAAACAAGATTACTCAAAAAGCTATCATTTAGAATTGAAGGTCAGATAAAGAGCTTCACAGATAAGAAAAAACTAAATAAATCCATCACCACCATACCAGTAATATATGAAATGCTGAAGGGCATTCTTTAAAAAAAAAGGAAGAAGAAGAAAAATGTAAAGATAAAAATTATGAACAACAAAGTGACAATAAATACATATCTATCCACAAGTGAATCTAAAAATCAAGTGAATAAAAAATCTGATGAACAGAATAAATAGGTAAATATAATAGAATCAATGGATAGAAAGGAAGTGGACTGACAATTATCTGGCAGAAAGGGATGTGGGAGGTGCAGAAAGAGATTGGACAAAAATCTTATACCTATGGGTGAGGACAATAGGGGTAAGGAGTGGGAACTGGGTGGAAGGGAGCTAAGGATGGAAAAACAGGAACAACTGTAATAATCTGAACAATAAAGATTTATTTACAAAAAAATAAATAAATGGTGCTGGGAAATTTGGTCAGATACATGCAAAAAAAATGAAACTAGGGTATCAATTTACACCATACACAAAAATAAACTCAAAATGGATAAAGGACTTGAAGGTAAGACAGAATACCATAAAATCCTATATGACTTTAAAGGCAGCAAAATTAAGACAAATGTTGTAGTAATATCTTTACAGACTCAGATCCTTGGGCAAAAGAGACTAAGGAAGAAATAACCAAAATAAAAAGTTTCTACACAACAAAAGAAACTATCAACAAAACAACAAGAAATCCCACTGCCTGGGAGAACATATTTGCAAATGTTATCTTCAATAAGGGTTTAATCTCTAACATTTATAGGGAACACATACAACTTAACAAAAGGAAGATAAATAATCCAATAAAAAATGAGCAAAGGACATAAAGAGACACTTTTTGAAAGAGAACATTCAGAAAGCCAAAAGACATGAAAACATGATCAAAGTCACTAATCATCCAAGGGATGCAAATTAAAACATCAATGAGGTATCACCTTTCACCTGTCAGAATGGCTATCATTAACAAATCAACAAATGACAAGTGCTGGAGAAGTTAGGGAGAAAAATAATCCCACCTTCACTGTGGTGGGAATGCAGACTGGTGCAGCCATTGTTGAAAACAGTATGGCATTTCCTCAAAAATTTAAAATTGGAACTAACATTTGATCTTGTAATACCACTGCTAGGAATATATCCCAAGAATACAGAAACACCAATCAGAAAGAATAAATGCAACCCTATCTTCATACAGCACCATTTACAATAGCTAGCATTTGGAAATAGCTTAAATACCCATCAGTAGATGAGTGGATTAGAAAACGATGGTACATCTAAACAATGGATTACTATGGTGCTATAATAAAGAAGGAATTCTTACCATTTGCAGCAGCATAATGGAGAGCATTATGCTACGTGAAATAAGCCAGTCAGTGAAAGAAAAATACCACATGATCTCACTTATTTATGGATAATAAATATCATAACCTGATGAAGAAAAATAGATACAGAGGCAAAGAAGCATTAAATAGACTGTCAAATTACAGTGGAATGGTGGGGAAGGGAAGGGAGAGGTAAGAGATAAACCAAAGGAGTTGTATGCATGCATATAAGCCTAAGCAATGGATGCAAGACATTGTTGGGTGGGGTGAGGGCATGTGCCAGGGGTTAGGAAGTCCAGGAGAAGTTCAATCGGGGAAAAAAGGAGTCATACACTGAGTGGCCAGATTATTATGAAATCTTGACTGCATAGTAATCTGGCCACTCATTGTGTGTGTGTGTGTGTGTGTGTGTGTGTGTGTGTGTGTGTGTGTGTGTGTGTGTTTATTATTATTATTATTATTATTATTATTATTATTATTATTATATACTATTAGAGGCCTGGTGCATGAATTAGTGCATGCGTGGGGTCTGGCCAACCTGGCCAGGGGGAGGGGACATGGACAGTTGACCAATCTGCCTGCTGGTCAAACTCCTGGTCGAGGGGACAATTTGTATATTAGCCTTTTAGTATATAGGATATACACTGAATGGCCAGATTATTATTCAGAGATCATAATAATCTGGCCATTCAGTGTATGTACTACTTTTTATAATACTATAAACAATAAAGAAATAAAGAGACGAACAGCCTACAAAAAAAAAAAAGGGAGAAATATGGACCAATGGAACAGAACCCAGAACCCAGACATTGACCTAAGCCATTATGATCAATTAGAAAAAGAGAATTTCCAAGTAAATGACCTAATATTACATCTGAAAGTACTAGAAAAAAAAAAGCAACCCAAAGTTAGCAGAAGAAAGGAAATAATAAAAATTTAGAGCAGAATTAAATGAAATATAGAACAAAAAGACTATACAAAAATAATCAGTAAAACAAAGATCTGGTTTCTTAAAAAGATTAATAAAATTGACAAACTCTTGGCCAGACTCACTAAGAAAAAATAAGGGAAAAGACCCATATAAGCAAAATCAGAAATGAGAGACAACACAGATATACAAAGGGTCATATAATATTATAAAAGACCTTTTGCTGCCAAATTAAATAACCTAGAAGAAATGCATAAGTTCCTAAAATATATAACCTTCCAAATCACGAAGAATTGGAAAATCTAAATAGACTGATCAACAATGAGGAAATTGAAATAACATCAAAATCTTCCCAAAAACCAAAGCCCAGAACCAGAAGGCTTAACCAGTGAACTCTATCAAGTGTTCAAGGAAAAATTAAAGCCTATTCTTTACAAACACTTCCAAAATTTGAAGAGACAATACTTCCTAACACATTCTATTAGGCCAATATAATCCTGATATCAAAACCTGGCAAAGATAACAACAACAACAAAAACTACAGAATAATATCTCTGATGAATATTTATGCAAAACTCCTAAACAAAATACTAGCTAATCAAATACAACAATACACTCAAAAAATAATACATCATGATCAAGCGGAATTAATTACAGGGGCACAGGATTAATTACAGGGGTACAGGAATGGTTCAACATTGCAAATCAATTAATGTAATACACTACAAAAGAGGATAAAAAATGCATCATCTTATCAATAGATGCAGAAAAAGCATGTGATAAGATATAACATCCATTTTGATTAAAAAACACTCACTAAAATAAGAAGAAAAGTACTTCAACATATTAAAGGCCATATATGATTAACCCTCAGCCAATATCATACTCAATGATGAAACACTAAAGTATTTTTCCCTAAGATCAGGAACAAGACAGGGAGGTCCACTCTCACCACTCTTATTCAACATAGAACTGGAAGTCCTAGCCAGAACAATAACGCAAGAGAAAGAAACAAAACACATCCAAAGAGGGAAGGAAGAAGTCAAACTGTCACTTTTTGTGGATGACATGATGCTGTATATAGAAAACCCTTACGACTCTACCAAAACACTACTGGAAACAATAAATAAATACAGTCAAGTTGCAGGATATAAAATCAATGTGCAAAAATCCACTGCCTCTTCCTGAATACCAATAACAAAACTTCATGAAAAGAAATGGGGAAAAAATCCTACTTCAATAGCATCCAAAAGAATAAAATACCTAGGAATAACTTAATAAAGAATGTGAAAGATCTATATATTGAAAATTACAAAGCATTGTTAAAATAAATTGAAAAAGACACAAGGAAATGGAAAAACACACCATGTTCATGGATTGGAAGAATCAACATAGTTAGAATGGCCATATTACCCAAAGCAACACACAGCTTTAAAGCAATCCCCATCAAAATACCAATTTATTTTTTTTTAAAATTAGAATGAGAAATCATCAGATTTGCATGTAATTGCAAAAGACCCAGAATAAACAAAGTAATCTTGAAAAGAAAGGACAAAGATGGAGGTACCATACTACCTGCCTTCAAATTATACTACAGAACTGTGATAAGCAAAACAGCATAGAATAACCAATGGAAGCAAGATACTGGGAGGGGGTGGAGATATATGTAGGGGTGGAGAGTAGGGAAAGTTACGGGAAGGTCAATTGGGAAAAAAGGAGACATATGTACTACTATTTGTAATACTTCGAACAATAAAAAAATTAAACAAACAAACAAAAAAACCCAGCATAGTATTATTGGCAGAGAAACAGACACACAAGTCAATGGAACAGAACAGAGAGAACAGAAATAAAACCATATGTATATGGACAGATAATTTTTGGTAAAGGAGCCAGAAATACACATTGAAGTAAAGATAGTCTCTTCAATAAGTGGTACTGGGAAAACTGGAAAGCCACATGCAAATGAATGAAACTGGATTACAGTTTGTCCCCATGTACAAAAAATTTATACAAAATGAATTAAAGACTTAAACATAAGATCCAAACTATAAATTATATAGAAGAAAATTTAGGGACCGAACTTATGGACCTGGGTGGTAGATGACATTTTATGGACTTGACCCCAAAGGCAAGGGAGGTAAAGACTAAAATAAATGAATTGGACTATATGAAACTGAAGAGCTTCTGCACACACACAAAAAAAGGAAATGGACAACAAAACAAACATGCAGCCAGCCAGGTGGGAGACATAATTTCAATCAGTAGCTCCAATAAAGGTTTAATTTCTGAACTATATAATGAACTTGTAAAACTTAATACCAAAAAAATGAACAATCCAATCCAAAAGTGGACAGAGGACTTGAAAATACACCTCTCCCAAGAAGAAATACAAACAGCCAATAGATATATAAAAAGATGTTCAAGCCGAGACTGGTTTGGCTCAGTGGATAGAGCGTCAGCTTGCGGACTGAAAGGTCCCAGGTTCGATTCCAGTCGGGTACATCTCCACTGTGGGGTGTGCAGGAGGCAGCTGATCAATGTCTCTCATTGATGTTTCTGACTTTCTATCTCTCTCCCTTCCTCTCTGTAAAAAATCAATAAAATATATTTTTTTTAAAAAAGATGTTCAACCTCACTGCCAAGCAGGGAAATGCAAATTAAAACTATAATGAAATACCCCCTTATACCTGTTAGAGTGGCCATTACCAACAAGATAAACAATAACAAGCAATCTTGAAGAACTGAATTGCTTGAGACTAGCATCCTAACCCCACCACTACCCAATCTGATCTCAGACACAAACTGGGATCCTACAGCCACTTGGGTAAAAGAACTGTGGCCACAGCTGCAGACCCATGGACACCAAGAGCCCAAGCACCCCAGCCACAAATTTCTATGAGTCACAGAGCCAATCCCTCTCCCCACCAGCCCTGTAGCAGTCACATAGGAACTGCCAGACCCTCTCAGGTCAAACAGGCCTTCTGCCCACACACAGCAGCAATGACTCTACCTGAATTTGAACCTGGATATGCAGACACGGGAAGTTTGTTTCCCTCGGCTAGACCCTGGGCCCATGCAGAGAGGCTGCACTGAATTTGAACCTGGGCACATGAACTCAGGGAGCCGGTTTCCCATGACCAGACCCCGCACTCATGCATGGAGGCTGTGCTAAATTTGAGCCTGAGAGTGTGAACTCAAAATTTGTTTCCTGTGACCAGACGATGGTTCCATGCAGAGAGGCTGCGCTGAATTTGAGCCTGAGTATGAAGACACAGAAAATTTGTTTCTCATGGGCTGAGTCCATACCCACATAGGGATACTTTGCTAAATTTGAGCTGGGGGTTGGGGAGCAAACTCAGGGATTTTATTTCCTCTGACCAGACCCTGGGCCTACACAAGGTGGGGATGGTGATGCTGCACTGAATTTGAGCCTGGGTACATGGACATGGGGAGTTTGTTTCCTGCAGTGCACACCCACAGGACCAGATCCTGCACCCACAAAGGACAGCAGAGCCACCTGACCTTGACTCAGGGAAATCACACACAGAAGGCTGTTTTAGTAGGGCAAGAGTGGACCTCATGCCAACACTGTGACTGTGCAATCTGGTCCCCTAAGCAGATGGGGAAACCCTGATTCTCCACATGAGAGGCAACACTGAGCATCAGTGACTTTACTCTTTTTCTCACCATGTGCTCCTAGGATCCCTGATTCCCCATGGATTCACACTAAGAGACAGTGACTCCAATTCTTGGGGCATGTGCACACAGGGACCCAATTCTCAGTCTGAGGCTGCACCAAGAAACAGAGACTCTGATACACAATTCTCAGCACAGTCACAGGGGGTCCCTGACTCCTAACACACACTACGGGACTATGATTTCTGGCACATGACAGAGGGGTCTCTATTTCAGCGTCATGCAGGCAGGGTCCCTAATTCTAGGTGCATACATTAGGCCACACTAAGCACCCGTGACTCTGATCCTTGGCGAGTGTGGCTCCACCAACTCACAGCAGCGACATGTCTTGGTGTCGGAGCTCTTCAGTGACATTCAAGGGGTCTGACGCTCCCACTACACATATCCCAGGCCACTGCAACTTGATATTTGAACCTTTTGGTGATAGTTAGCATGGGACAACAACTGAACAATCTCCAGAAGAAAGAAAATGAGTCATCACCAAGAAAATAAATAAGTAAAAATTAAGCATGCAACATGACAGAAAAAGAATTCAGAGTAATGGTTATACAATGTATAGTCATACACCAGATGGATGAAAAAATTAATAACCTATGCAAAATCCAGGAAGAAATCAAAAGGGACATAGCTACAATCAAAAACACCATGGAAAGTTTCAACAGTAGACTAGAAGAAGCAGAGGATTGAATTAGTGAGTTAGAAAATAAAGTACAGAAACAAGCCCAATCTGAACAGCAAATGGAGAGAAAAAATAAAAACAAAGAGGAGAGCCTAAGGGTGCTTTGGGGCAAAGTAAAACCAAATAACATATGTATAATAGGGGCAGCAAGGAGTAGAAAATCTATTTGAAGAAATAATGACAGAAAACTTCTCTCATATGGGGAAGAAAAAAGTTACACAAGTACAGAGAGTCCCAAGGAAGATGAATCCCAAAAGATCCACACCACGATACATCATAATTACAATGGCAAATATTAAGGAAAAAGAGAGAATCTTAATGGTTGCAAGAATAGACAGAGAGTTACCTACAAAGGATCCCCTATCAGATTATCAAATAATTTCTAAACAGAAACACATCAAGCTAGAAGGGAATGGAAGGAGGTATACAAAGTGATACAAAGCAAAGGACTAAATCCAAGAATACTCTCTCCAGCAAGACTATCAATCAAAATTGAAGGGGAAATCAGGAGCTTAGCAGACAAAAAAGGCTAAGGGAGTTTATCACTACCAAGCCATCAATGCAAAAAATACTAAAAGAAATGCTGTAAAAAGAAATAGAAAGCAAGGAAGGAATACAGGCATAAAATAAAGACATGGCTAAAAACAAATACCTATCAATAATAACATTAAATGTAAATGGCTTAAATGCTCCAATCAATAGACATTGAGTGAATGAATGGATAAGAAATCTTGACTCATATATTTTCTGTCTACAGGAGACCCATCTCAGAGCAAGGGACTCAAAAGGACTGAAAGTGAAGGGATAGAAAAATATCTATCAGGCAAATGGAAATAATAAAAATTGGATAGCAATACTTATATCTGACAAAATAGACCTCAAAGTGAAGACCATAGGAAGAGACAAGAAAGGCTACTTTATCATTCTAAAAAGATTGATACAAGAAGAGGATATAACTCTGGTAAACATTTATGCACCAATGCAGGAGCACCCAAATACATAAAAAAGTCTAGAAGATAGCAGGGGTGAGATTTACTGAAACACAATCATAGAAGGAGACTTTAATACCTCATTAACATCACTGCTAGACAAAAAAAAAAATAGCAAAGAAACTTCAATCACAAATGACTCGCTAGATTAGGTGGACTTAATCAACATCTTTAGAACATTCCACCCCAAAACTATAGAATATACATTCTTCTCAAGCACACATGGGCCATTATCAAAGATAGACCACATATTGGGACACAGGCAAAGTCTCTCCAAATTCAAGAGGACTGCAATCATATTAAGCATATTTTCAGAGACAATGGCATAAAATTATAAATCAACTACAGTAAAATCAATCACAAAAATTCAAAAACTTGGAGGCTGAGTAACATACTATTAAACAATGAGTGGGTTACCAAAGAGATCAAAGAAGAAATAAAACACATCCTGGAAACAAATTACAATGAAAAAACGAATCCAAAATCTTTGGGACACAATGAAAGCAGTACTGAGAGGAAAGTTCACAGCCTTACAAGTCTACCTTAGAAAACA
>PVJN01006824.1:12773-73375 GCA_004026805.1 Lasiurus borealis
AAAAAAAAAAAAAAAGAAAAGAAAAGAAAAACCCAAACAAACAAACCAATGCAACCAAGAGCTGGTTCTTTGAAAGGATAAACAAGATTGATGAATATCTAGCCAGGTTCACCAAGAAGCAAATAGAGAGGACCCAAATAAACAAAATCAGAAACACAAGAGGCAAAATAACAACAGACTCCAGAAATACAAAGAATTATATAAAAATACTATGGGCAATTCTACTCCAACAAACTGCTCAACCTAGAAGAAATGGGCATATGCCTAAAAAAATATGACCTTACAAAACTCAACCAGAAAGAATAAAAAAATCTGCATTGGTCAATAACTGTGGAGAAAATTTAAACATTAATCAAAGAACTTCCTACAAACAAAAACCCTGGATCAGATGGCTTCTCATAGGAGTATTATAAAAAATTCAAAGACATAATAAAACCTATCTTCCTCAAATGGTTCCAAAAAATTCAAGAGAAAGGAGCACTTCCAAGCTCTTTCTACAAAACCAGCATTACCCTAATCCCAAAACAGATAAAGAGAATACAAAGAAATAGAATTACAGTCCAATATCGCTCATGAACATAGACGCCAAAATCCTTAACAAAATTCTAGCAAATCTAATCCAGTAATACATTAGAAAGAGCATATACCATGACCAAGTGGGATTTATTCCGGGGATGCAAGGATGGTACAATATCCACAAATCAATAAATGTGATGCACCATATAAAAAAGATTAGAGATAAAAAACATAAAATTATATTGATTAATGCAGAAAAGGCATTTGACAAAATCCAACACCCTTTCTTGATAAAAACTCTCAGCAAGGTAGGAATAGAAGAATCATTCCTCAACATAATAAAGGCCATATATGACAAACCTACAGCCAACATCATATTCAATGGGCAAAAACTAAAACCATTTCCACTAAGAATAGGAACAAGACAGGGATGCCCACTCTCACCACTCTTGTTTGACATAGTACTGGAAGTACTAGCCATTGCGATCAGGCAAGAAGAAGAAATAAAGGGCACCCAAATTGGAAAAGAACACGTTAATCTGTCCTTGTTAGCAGATGACATGATACTATACATAGAAAACCTCAAAGACCTCATTAAAAAAAACTATTAGACTTAGTAACTGAATTCAACAATGTAGCAGGACACAAATTTAACACTCAAAAGTCTATGGCTTTTATATACACCAATAATGAACTCACAGAAAGAGAAATTTAAAATGCAAACCCATTTATTACTGTAACAAAGAAATAGGATACTTGGGAATAAATTTAATCAAGGAGATAAAGGACCTGTACTCAGAAAATTTCAGGACACTAAAAAAGAGATAGAGGAAAACATGAACAAATGGAAGAATATACTATGTTCATGCACTGTTAGAATCAACATCATTAAAATGTTCATACTACCCCCCAAAAAATGATAAATTCAATGCAATAACCATTAAAATACCAATGGCATACTTCAAAGACCTAGAAAAAATACTTCAAAAATTCATCTGGAATAAAAAAGACCCTCAATAGCTGGAGCAATCTTCAGAAAGAAGAACAATGTAGAAGGGATCACATTACCAGATATCAAGCTATACTACAAAGCCATTGTTCTTAAAACTGCCTTCTACTGGCACAAGAACAGATATACAGACCAGTAAAACAGAACAGAGAACCCAGAAATTGTCACAAGCCATTATGCACAATTAATATTTGACAAAGAAGGCAAGAGCATACAATAGAGACAAAACACTCTCTTCAATAAATTATTTTGTGAAAAATTGAACAGATACTCGAAAAAAAAAAGAAACTGGACCAGCAACTTACACCATACACAAAAATAAACTCAAAATGGATAAAGGATTTAAACGTAAGATGAAAAAGCATAAAAATCTTAGAAGAAGCCATAGGCAGAAAAATAACAGACATTTGTCATAGCAATATCTTTCCCGATTCAGCTCCTAGGGCAATGGAAACTAAGGAGAAAATAAACAAATGGGACTACATCTAAATAAAAAGCTTCTGCACAACAACAACAACAAAAAAAAAAACTATCAACTAAACAACAAGAAAGCCCAATGCATGGGAAAACATACTTGCCAATGTTATCTCTAATAAGGGTTTGATCTCCAACATATACAGGGAACTCATACAACTTAACAAAAGGAAGATAAGTAATCCAATAAAAAAATGGGGACATAACCTAAATAGACATTTTTTGAAAGAGGACATTCAGAAAGTCAAGAGACATATTAAACATGCTCAAAGTCACTAATCATCCAAGAGATGCAAATCAAACCAAAAATGAGGTATCATCTCACACCTGTCAGAATGGCTATCATCAACAAATCAACAAACGACAAGTGCTGGAGAGGATCTGGAGAAAAAGGGACCCTCCTTCACTGCTGGTGGGAATGCCGACTGGTACAGCCATTTTGGAAAATAGTATGGCATTTCCTCAAAAAATTAAAAATGGAACTGCCATTTTACCCAGTATTCCCTCTTCTAGAAATATATCCCAAGAAAACAGAAATACCAATCAGAAAGGATATATGCACCCTTATGTTCATAGCAGCACAATTTACAGTAGCTAAGATTTGGAAACAGCCTAAATGCCCATCAGCAGATGCGTGGATTAGAACACTATCGTACATCCATGCAATGGAATACTGCAATAAAAAAGAAGGAATTCTTACCATTTGCAGCAGCGTAGATGGAACTGGAGAGCATTATGCTAAGTGAAATAAGCCAGGCAGTGAAAGAAAAATACCACATGATATCACTCATTTGTGGATAATAAAGAACATTGTAAACTGATGAACAAAAATAGAATCAGAGGCAGTTAAGCATTGAACAGACTTTCAAATGACTGTTGGAAGGCTGGGGAGGGTTGCGGTGCTGGGTGGAGGTAAAAGAACAACCGAAGGATTTGTATGCATGCATATAAGCATATCTAATGGATACAAGACATTGGGAGTAGGGTGATAGCCTGTGCTGAGGGGTAGGGGAGGCTGAGGGAAGATCAATTGGGAAAAAAAAGGAGACATATCTTCTACTATTTGCAATTTTAAACAATAAAAAAGAAGGAAAAAATAAAGCACCAATGATGAGAAGGGAATAAAAGTTATGATCTCTTTTTAGTATTCCCTGTTAACGGCCCTGCACTTTACATATTTATTCTTCTTAATTATTTTTTTTCTAATGCATTTACCTGTTAATTTGAATGTATTTAAGAAATATTATTCTGACCATAAATGAAGACTTGTGGTAAAAGTAATCAATGGTTTTGCATGAAACCAATATAATTTTTATTTTGTGAAAATGTTCAAGTAATTCTGATGTAATCTAATTGAGATTTATAACTTTTAAATAACCTAAATGAACATGTCCATGTTACTGTAATGAAATATATAATGAACTTGAAATATTTTTAATAGTCAGGAGAGTAAAAACAAAACATTTCTTTAAAAATTAAATAAAAAAAGATAAACAATAACAGGTGTTGGAGAGTTTGTAGAAAAAAATTCCCACCTGTGCTATTGGGAATGTAGTCTAGTATAACCACTATGAAAAGCAGTTGGAAATTCCTCAAAAAATTAATAAGAACTACCATTCTACCCAGCAATTTCCCTCCTAGATATATAGAGGAAAACATTTTTATGCAAGGATATACGCATTTCTATGTTCATTGCAGTATTATTCATGGTGGCCAAGTCATGGAAACAGCCAAAGTGACCTGTGATAGAGGATTAGATAAAAAATATGTGGTACAAATACGCAATGTAATACTCCCCAGCCATAAGAAAGGATGAAATAGCATAATTTACAACAATATGGATGGACTTTGAGAACATTATGCTAAGTGAAATAAGTCAGACAGAAAAATCTAAAAACCAAACTATTTCATTAATATCTGGGATATAAAACTGAACCTAACAGAAACAGCAGTGTGTTTATTGCTGAGGGGTGGAGAAGAAGAGGTTCCTAATATGAGGTGACAGGAGAAGATGTGACTTTGGATGGTGGACACATGGTGCTACATACAAATTTTGTAACTTAGAAATCTACACATGAAACCTATAAGTTCATGTTGACCAATGTCACCCCAATAAAATTTAAATAAAAAATAATAATTAAAATCAATTTAAAAAGGTAAAATAATAAAAAAAATGTTTGCCCATGTACATATGAGTTTATTTCTAGGCTCTCAATTCTGTGTGTCTGTTTTTCTGCTGATGGCATGCTGTTTTGATTATCATTGCTTTACACTACAATTTAAAATCCTGGAGTGGTACCTCAGGCTTCATTCTTTTCTCTCAGGATTGCTTTGGCTATTTAAGGTATTTTATGCTTACATACAAATCTAATTATTTTTTTTGTTCTATTTCTTTAAAAATGTCTTTGGGTTTTTAGTGGGGATTGAATTAAATCTGTACCTTGCTTTGGGTAATATGGCTATTTTAACTATGTTTGTTCTTCCAATCCTTGAACATGGAATATCTCTCCATTTCATTGTCTTTTAAAATATTTTAAATAATGCTTTGTGCTTTTCAGTATATAGACCCTTCACCTCATATGTTAAGTTTATTCCTAAACATCTTATTATTTTTGTTGCAATTGAAAAATGACTTTTTTTCCATTTATTTTTCTAAAGCTTCATTGTTAGCATATAGGAATGGGGTGTATTTTTCTACATTGACTTTATATCCTGCAACTTTACTTTATTTGCTTATTGTTTCTAATAGTTTTCAAAATGTTTTTGTTGTTAATCCTCACCCAAGGATATTTTTTCATTGATTTTTAGAATGAAAGGGAGGGAGGAAAGGAAGAGGGAGGGACGGAGAGATGAGAGAGAGAGAGAGAGAGAGAGAGAGAGAGAGAGAGAGAGAGAGAGAGAGAGAGAGAGAGAGAGATATGAGTGACCCATCAATTGTTTGCCTCTACAGACCCCAACAGAGTCCTGGGATCAAACCTGAAACCTAGGCGTGTGACCTTGACCAGTGATCAAACCCACAAGCATTCCATGTGCAGGCCAACTCTTGAACCACTGAACAACACCAGCCAGGACTTTCTAATAATTTTTGGTGAAAATCACAGATATGAGACAAAACTTAAATTCTACTCCTCCCAACTTTGAGTTTTTGTGGAAAGAGCATTAAGGCATCTCTTGTAAGGCATCTCTTGGTTGAAGGGCAAGTGATGTTTCCTCTTCTCCCTTCCCCCAGCTCGCTGCAACAAAAGCATCTCTACACTTGTGTATTTTATATATTGGAGATACAGTAGTTTTTATTTGATACTACATTTCATCACTGTTAATGGCCGCACAATGTTCCATTTCATGAGGTAGGGCACAGTGGGGAGAGACTCTATTATAAAACAAATTTACTGGCTATGAAAGAGTTTGAAAATAACTCCTTTTTACAAACACATCATTTATAGAAATAAAGATGCTGAGTGTTGCTTATGGTATGGGACAGGTCTGGCCTAAGATCACGTGGGCTGCAGTGGCAGAACCCAGATTAGTGGTTATTTGCTCAAAATTCTGCAAGTGCCCCTATCCCACCCAGTATAAAAATCAAAATTTATTTATTTTCCTGTCATTATTTCTATGACTTATTCTTCTACTATTTTTTTTTGCCTGAGACTTGCCATTCCAGCCACACTAGCTTGCTTGTTGTTTCTTGTATACAATAGGCATGCTCCTATCTTAGCCTGAAAAGTTCTTTCTGTTTGAAATGCTCTTTTCCAAAACAGCTTTATAGCTTATTCATTCCCCTCCTTCAAATATTTGTTCAAATGAAAATGACTAAGACCTGGCCACTGTATTAAATACTGTAAACTGTCTTCACATCCAGCACCCCTGATGTTTTTTACCTATTGTAACTTTTCCATTTTCTGCATAATTTCTCAGCTTCAAGTATATGATATATAATTTACTTATTTGCCAGCTTTACTGCTTGTTTTTCTTTCTCAATTATGTGTGTGTTCCAGAAAGGCAGAAATATTAGTCTGTTTTCTTTTCTGTGTCCTGAGCACCTAGAAAAGTGTTTGTCTTAGTAGGTTCAATAAATATTTGTAATTGAATGAAGAACTATCATCTCTGTCTAGGTTGTTCTCTAGAAACTTTCTTCTAGCTTGTTTTCTTCTCTCCCTTGCTCAAAGTATCTCTATTCCCTGGCACTTACTCTTCATTTCTTGATATGATCCGCGGGGGAAAAATATGCTTGTCATTTGGAGATGTGCTTACTTTATTTATGTTAGACAAGTAAAGGAGTAAGGAGATCAACATCTTCTAATACTGAGAAAATAAAAAGGAAACTTGAATTGGAAGGTCTAACTCAGCCTCTTTCCCCTTGGAAAGTTGGCATTGGTAAAGACATACAAATCAGAAATGATGGTCTATAGAAAAGGAGGTGAAGGGGGAATGACTGAGATTAGAATAGATCACCTGAATGATTATACAGGTTAGAAAATAGGAAGAAGGATGAGGTTCTATGAATATATCAAGAAATACAGGGGTGAAATTGGTTTTGGGTAGTAGATTATGGTGTTAGAGCATGTGAGAGAGCATTTTGTTGGTGCCTTTAAGGATAGTCAGTGGGAGAAATCCTACCAGATATTAGAAGACAAATGACTCTACACTGTTCTTAGGATTTTCCAAAGCCCTGGAAATATCCATTGGATATAACAGTAGGGACACTATGCCAGAGCAAAAATTTGCTAAAATAACTCTGGTGTCTCCTTTTTAAAAAATTAATCCTCACCGAAGGATATTCCATTGATTTTTAGAGAGAGTGGAAGGAAGAGGGAGAGACAGGGAGAGAGAAACATCGATTTGAGAGGGACACATAGATTGGTTGTCTCCCACATGTGCACTGACCAGGGGTGAGGTATGTGCCCTTGGCCTAAAATGAACCCATGACCCTTCAGTCCACAGGATGACAATCTATCCATTGGCTAGGGCAACTCTGATGTTTCAAGATTTTATCCTTTGGTCAGAGGCCCACCCTTTCTTTAATCACACATAGCTGAAACAACTCATAGCCTTTGAGTCCCTGTGCAACAAATGAGATGCATTGGCTTATTTAGCTTGACATGAAGAGGAATAGGGTAAGAAAGAGAGATATATATCCACACTCCCCATGTAAAAAGAAATAAGTAACACATTCAACCACTGAACACGCTGTAGTGGGTGTAGATCTGTTTGCATTGAAGCCTTCTGTTTTTATCTTTAGTGGTTCTGTGATTAGGCTTCTCTTTCCCTCAATAAACAAAAATGGTGACTCTCACCAACTTTCTGTAATGTCTGCTTCCAAAAAAAAATCCCTCTGGCTATTTTCCTTTATCAAACATCATCTGCTCAATGAGTAGTACTATTCTTGACTCAGAGGCTCCTTGAAAGAACTGCTCTGGGATATACAGGGTGTGTGGGCATGGGGTGTGAGTAACTGAGAAGTTGGAGTGGGATAACTTTAGGAAGTGCCAGGAGGGAATAATCTAGCAGTTTTCACACTGGAGGTCATGCCATGGATGTGAAAATCAGGTTTTATTTGAGATTTATGACCAATTATTAATTACGAGTTAGAACCAGTCCCTAATCATGGTTGTGTTTAAATGACTTCAATGAAGAAACTGGGCCTGAGTTAATAAATGACTAATATAGCAACCCCTAAATGAGGAAAAAGAGTGGATGTGGGTGTGGTGAGGGGCAGGGAACAAACTCCTCTGAGTAACTAAATGTTCTGGTTAAGAGAGACACTTCTGAAAACATTTTCCCCGCCATTCTTACTCTTAAGTCATGAACACTGACACAATAGTATTTACTCCTCCTGAAACCCTTATAAAGGAGTATTATCAGAGAAGCTAATTGACTTGCTGAAGACCATATAAGTATTAATTGACCTGAGTTTCAAAGATAGACTTTTGACTCCAAATACAGTTTTTATTGCTATTTTGAAATCAGCTATAACACCATTCCTCTAGGACATGTTTGTTATAGAAGAAATAGAAGAATTAGAAGAAATACTGTTCAAAATGAATTTTTCAAAACCATAGTGTAATTGTGGACTCATAATAGTGGGTATCCTTTATTGACTTTCTATGTTCTTATAATGTAAAAAATCATTATTTTGAATACCTCCATTTTACAGAGGAGGAATGTGTCGTTTATAAAGGTTAACATCCTATATTCTTCATTTATTTGTTGTCTAGTATATATTATTAGAGGCCTTGTGTATGAATTTGTGCACCAGTGGGATCCCTCAGCCTATCATGCAGGCTCTCCAACATCCCCCGAGGGGTCCCAGATTGTTAAAGGGCACAGGACAGGCCAAGGGATCCCATTGGTGCACAATCAAAGCCGAGGATGGATGCAGAAAATTGGCTAGCTAGGTGGGGATCCAGGAAGAGCTCCAGGGCATGTCTTGCCTGTCTTGCTCAGTTCCAATCAACTGGATGTCTGCAGAAAACTAACCTACTGATGGGAGTGTCTACCACCAGTGTTCAGTGCATGTCATAGTGACTGGTCAACTGGTTGACTATCTGCCCCTGGTGGTCAGTACATGTCATAGTGAGCAGTTGAGGAGCTTTAGCATATTATTAGCATATTACACTTTGATTAGTTGAACAGATGACCAGACACTTAGCATATTAGGCTTTTATTACATAGGATACATCTTCCTGCAATCAATTAGTAGATTTTAAGTTACTTGAGGGGAAGAATCCCCAGTATCTAAAACAATCCCCAGCTTATTGTAATTGCTCTAAAAATCTTTTTACATGAATGTTGATATCAGTCAGGATTCTCCAGAGAAACAAAACCAATAAGATATGTATGTATGTATGCTTTTAGGAATTGGCTCACATGGGTGTGGGGGCTGGCAGGTCCAAAATTTGTAGGGCAGACAGGAATGCTGTAAACTCAGGCAGAGTTGATGCTGTAAATTACACAAAATTACTTCTTCATCAGGGAACCTAAATCATTGTGCTTAAGGCATTCAATGGATTGGATAAGGCTCACCCACATTATTGAGGATAGCTTTTTTTTACATAAAGTCACCTGATTGTAGAGGTTAACCATATCTATAAAGTACCTTTGCCAATGACATCTAAATTAGTGTTTAGTTAAACAATTGGATACAATAGCATAGCCAAGTTGACACATAAAATTATCACAGTGATCAAGTGCATGTAGTTAAAAAAGTGGTATTACTGGGCCTTAAATCCAGGTCTCTGTGATTCTAGAGCCTATTATCTTTCACTTACACTACATGAATGTATAATCTTGAAGGCATTTTACTAATTACATGGTTCAATCCTACAACAGTAGATATGAGGATTTCAAGGGTGAGTAGAGAAAAAGAAGATCAAGTTGCTTAAATTAAATATCAGATTCCAAAACCTATGTTCATTAGATGATGATTTGGATTTGTGGGATCTGTTATGAATCCCCACTTTTTTGACCCAGAAGTAAGCAGGGCACTGGAGAGGGTGTCAAAGACTGATTAATGCTTGCTAAGAGTGACATAACTCATACTCCAGGAAAATACTTTGTAAAATATTGTTGATCTTCCTTGCTGTTATTTTTTTTTTTTTGGTCTTCTGAACATTTATGAAGATATTTAATGTCACTAAATTGTCTACCTTTAAATGGTTAAAATGATAAGTTTTTTTTTAAATTAAATCTTTATTATACAGATTATTACATTTGTTTCTCTTTTTTCCCCTCCATAGCACCCCTCCACCCAGCTCCAACCCCTCCCACTGCCCTTAGCTCCCTCCCATTGATCTCATCCATAGGTGTATGATTTTTTCCAGTCTCTCCCTGTACACCTCTCACCCCTTTCTCCCTGAGAATTATAAGTCCACTCCCTTTCTGTGCTCCTGATTCTATTATATTCACCAGTTTATTCTGTTGATCAAATTTGTAATTCACTTAATTTTTAGATTCACTTGTTGATAGATACGTATTTGTTGTTCATAATTTTTTGGCTTTTACCTTTTTCTTCTTCCTCTTCTAAAAGAGTACCCTTCAGCATTTCATATAATACTGGTTTGGAGTTGATGAACTCCTTTAGCTTTTTCTTATCTGTGAAGCTCTTTATCTGGCCTTCAATTCTGAATGTTAGCTTTGCTGGATAGATTATTCTTGGTTGTAAGTTCTTGCTATTCATCACGTTGGATATTTCTTGCCACTCCCGTCTGGCCCACATCGTTTCTGTTGAGAAATCAGCTGACAGTCGTATGGGTGCTCCCTTGTAGGTAATAAACTGTTTTTCTCTTGCTGCTTTTAATATTCTCTCTTTGTCTTTTGCTCTTGGTATTTTAATTATGATGTGTCTTGGTGTAGTCCTCTTTGGATTCCTTTTATATGTGGTTCTGTGTGCTTCCTGGACTTGTAAGTCTATTTCTTTTACCAGATGTGTGAAGTTTTCAGTCATTATTTCTTTAAATAGGTTTTCAGTATCTTGCTCTCTCTCTTCCTCTGGCACCCCCACAATTCTGATGTTGGTACGCTTGAAGCTGTCCTAGAGTCTCCTTACATTATATTCACATTTTTGGATTCTCTTCTCTTCTTGCTTTTCCAGTTGAATATCTTCTGTTTCTTTATATTTCAAATTTTTGACTTGATTCTTGCCTTTCTCTAGTCTGCTGTTAGGACTCTGTATAATATTTTTTATTTCAGTCAGTGACTCTAGTTGGTCCTTTTTCATCTCCTCTTGGGACTCTGAAAATTTATGCATCATCTCTAGCATCTCTAGTTGGTCCTTTTGTATCTCTTCTTGGGACTTGATAAACTTATCCATCTTTTCTAGCATATTCTTGCAAAACCTTATACACGTGGTTTTGAACTCTATATCCAGTCGTTTTTTTTTTTCCTCCATTGCTTTTGTTTGTGATCCCTTCCCTTGTCTTGGCATTTTCACTATGTTGGGGAAACTTTTTTACTTGCAAAACCACAGAAGCCTCTGTTGAGCTTGGGATGGGTGGAGTCTCAGGGCTTAAGGGACCGCCTTGCCTTTCAGTCGACCCCGCCCTCCACGGCCCCGAGTCTCACGTGACTAGGTAATCGCTGGAGATGTCCTTGTGCGCGTGCAAGGCCACATAGCCTCTAGACCGCTGCCTTTCCAGCTCTCCTGCCCGCCAGGACCACACGAGTCTAGGTCTCTAGTGTTTCTCCCGAAACAGGGGCCCAGTGGACTCAGAAGTGGCACGGTTGGGAGGGTCTGTCTCCCGCCCAGTCGCGAAAGCCAGCGGCACAATCACCAATCTGTCCTCCCAGAAGAGTCGTGCGCTTGAGCAACCCAACCTCCTATCTTTTGTGACTCCCCTAAATGTCCGTGCACTTTTCCCTTTCCACAGTCCAAACTTCCCCCCGTATGAGTTTCGGCTGGATCTGGGGTTTAGTGTCGTAGGATAAAGGGTTCAATGCCATTGGGAGTCTCCATTTCCCTCCCGCCAGAGAAAGCCAGCCAGGTACTCAGGCACCTGCTCTCTCAGCGCGTGTCTCCGTACCTCACCTTTTTGCAGCTCCTCTGGGTCTCTGTTAGCCCCTCTCTTTCCTTCTAGTTGTAGAATTTCCACTCAGCCAGCTTTCCTGTGGTTCTGGATAATGTCCGTTCTGTCTTTTAGTTGTAGTTTTGAAATTGTTGTGTGAGGCAGCAGTGTAGGCGTTTACCTACGCTGTCATCTTGGATTCCCCCCTATAATCGATAAGTTTTATATTATGTGTTTTTTTAGAAAACAAAAAAAATTAAAAGTCGATCATGGTGCCCTAGCTGATTTGGCTCAGTGAATTTAGCATATTATTATTGGTCCACAGACTGAAGGAAAAGTCCCGGGTTCAATTTCAGTCAAGAACACAAACCTCTGTTGCATTCAAGATCCCTAGCCCTGGTCGGGGCATGTGTGGGAAGCAACCAATCAATGTGTTTCTCTCACAGCAATTTTGCTCTCTATCTCTCTTCCTGCCCTTCCACTCTCTCTAAAAATCAATGGTAAAATATTCTCAGGTGAGGATTAACAAAACAAAACAAAAAAGTTGATTATGATGGGAATACAAACCTGAAATCAGAAATCTAGTTATTTTTATCAAGACTCTTATATATTGTATAGGTGTTTTACACATTTTGTAAAGTTTACATACATACACACATTAGCTTATTTAATCCTCATGTCAACAATATAGGTTAGTAAATACTATAATAAGAGTTAGATGCTGAAAAATTAAGTGACTATTGCTGGATGAGATAGGAGATAAATGAGGTAGGACTTGAACTCCAAGGTTTTACTGCTTATTCATGATTATTTCAGTAACAACATAAAGATTAATAATGATGATAATAATAAGATATTTTGTATGGAGAACCATTGTTCACGGGCCTCTTGAGGGGAAGGCTAGTGTCATAATCTACTATTTATATATTTATAATGAATCATTTATATCAACAACCATAATCATTTATTACACTGAGTGGCCAGATTATTATGATCTTTAAATGCATAATAATCTGATCACTCATTGTATATCCTATATAATGCTAATATGAAAATTATCCCCTCAACCAGGAGTTCTAGTAGCAGGCAGACCAGCCAACCGCCCATGTTCCCTCCCCCTGGCCAGGCTGTCCGAACCCTAACCATGCACTAATTCGTGCACCGGGCCTCTATTACATACACACACACACACACACACACACGCACGCACGCACACAGTGGCCAGATTATTATGCATTCAGGGATCATAATAATCTCCCCACTCAGTGTATATGTATCATTGATATTTTAACATAAATACATTTATTAGACTTATTAAATTATTTGGCCAGACCTTGAAAGATGAAACATAAGATAGGTAAGTATATCAGAGAAGGACAAACTCAATTGTAGAATGATGTTGGGGATGGTAGGCATGATAGTGCCACCTGAGGGAGGGCTGGTCAGTTAATAGAAGAACTAAATATAATATTTTAGAGTTCATAGAATAAACTCATTTGTTATTTATTTCTCTCAGTAGAAAGAAAATACCACTGACTTGGTATTCAAAAGACATGGTTTCTAGTTCTGATTTCTGCCTCTATTAACTGAGTGGATTTGGGTAAATTCATTTTGCCCCCAGAACTTTAGTTCTCCTATAGAAAAAGAAGGAGAAGGAGAAGGAAAAGGAGGAGAAAAAGAAAGAGAGGAAGAAGGAGAAGGAGGAGGAGGAGGAGGGGAAGGAGAAAGAGAAGGAGAAGAAAAGAAGAAGAAGAATGGACAGCAGAATAATGTATAGTGTTATTAAACATTTTGGATTGTGGATCTCTTTGAGAATATGTGAAGTGCAATGGAGTCTACCTATAAAAAATTTACTTACACACCAAATTGTACAATTCCAGAAAGTCTGTCAGGCTCCTGTGTCATATCCATGGATACCCACTTCCTATACACAGGTTGAGAGTCCATGGACTAATTGATGGTCAGCTGATATGCTGTGCCCTAACCTAGCCTGAGAATGAGTGTGCTGAATGACAGTCCTGGCTCAGGGAAACTAGAGATCTTGTATCTGGGTGTAAACCATTATGAGAATATGTTCTGCTACTTTTCTTACTTTCAGACATGTGCTTAAATAAAACTTGAAAACCTGTTCTTATCTTTCAGTTATGCTTATAGCTACACCTTGAATTCATCATTGGTGCCTGCTTTGGAATGAACCAATGGCAGCAAGTTCTGTGTAGCATTTTGGCTAAGCATAAAAATAAGATGGGAACCTAATGGTATTTGAAATTTCCCTCCTCCCACAGTTATTGCTCAGTTTTTATAGTGGCTCTTTGTTTTCTCTTTTGGCTGATTAATACAGATGTGAAAATGGAAGTACTTCATTGGGAATTTAGGGAGCTAGATGTGAAAAAAATCAGCTCAGCACTGGCTAAGATTCACTTATGTGGTCTAAGCTGGGACAATGGCAGGTGGCAATATATGAATAGGGGAATGGATTTAGAAAGTCAGAGGAAAGAAAAACACAGACCCCTAAGTCAGTGGTCAGCAAACTCATTAGTCAACAGAGCCACAGTTTGCCAACCACTTCCCTAAGTAAAAAACCTGAGCCTTTAGATTACTAATATGTTCAGAATTATTATAAAGTTTTCAATAGCTATTTTGACCCTTCTGGGGCTTCCATTTCTGCAGTAAGTGAATCAGTGCTAAGTCTGCTACTGGTTGGCCTTGTAGTTGTGGACAATGTTCTACTTTTCTCTGGGCCTCAGCATCCTTTTCTGTATGTTGAGAGAATTTAGGAATAGCTGATCACCAAAGACCTCTTTAGCTCTGACAGTTTAGAACTTTAAGTCTTTTTGAGTGTTATGACTTCTTTATCTTCATTTTGAGATTCAGAAAAAAATAATTGTCCCAGAAGCTATAGAAATAGAGCCTGATACACAATAAGTATCAATAAAATTTGTTGAGATCTCTTGGAAGATGGTGACTGGCAGGATAGAGGTGAGGAAGAGGAAGTAGAGTGTGTGGGTGTGTGTGGTGGGTATGTGATTGAGTGAGGGATAGTTGAATCTCACAGGGGCAGTGGGGGCTGGCAATCCAGGCTCTTTTGGACGAGGAGAGACTACCACCGCGACTGGCACTCCCCAGACTGTGAGACTCGGGAGCAGAGCCCATGCCATCTTGAAGGGGAAAACAGCCTTTCTATGGGAACTCATCAACACCGCCAGCCAGACAGACCTTGGAGCTGCTCTGCAACCCAACAGCCACTCCAGCCAGAGTCTTCCTGCCATAGCTGCAGACCCACAGACCCTGGAACCTCTACCTCCAAAGCAGTGAGTGCAACCTCTCTCTCCCTGGCAACATTGGTGCGGCAGAGAATACTGGTCCTGGTTTGCTGAAGGGCGCACACTAGTCCCAGCTTGGTGAACACCCTGGTCGCTGTGTTTGTGCTCATCACGGATGCCCAGTATGAGGCATACCCTCAGTGACAGCTAGTTTGTGGAGCACCCTGGTCCCTGTGTTGAAGCACGACCTGTTTGCCTGATCTAGGGTGTGCCCTCCTCGCAGGTTTATGGAGCACCTTGGTCACCGTGTTGGCTGTGCACCCTCGTGGTTATGTTTGCAGCATGCAACCATCTCTGGTAACAGAATGCCCTAATCAGCAGCACATTTATGGCCCTCCCAGGTCGCACATTTACAGCGCACCCTAGTCAGTGTGTTTACAGTCCACCCTCAGCAGCATGTTTATGGCTGTCCACTCCTTAGGCAGTGCCTGGGAGCCATTGGGAGCCCCCACAGGTGTGATTTTGTAACTCTGGGCACCACAGTCATGCCTCTCAAGGGTGTAGGCCCCCTGAAACAGGTCCTTGGTTCTACTGTGTGTTCCCACTGGGCACATGTGATCTCAATTAAGAGTGTAACATAGCAAAAGTAGGGACACTCCCATCCATGGCTGCCTAATTCTAGACACCACAGTTGTACTGCTCAAGCTCATAGATCTACATCAAGAGAATCCGAATAGTTCAAGTAGGGAACTACAATAGATTAACAAGCACAGGAGAACTGAGAGAGTACACTAGTAGCACTATCCACCCCCCAAAATAAACTTGGGTAGAAAAGCAATTGGATTTACAATTTAAACCATTACAGGAAAACATGGGAAGGCAAAAAAGCAATTCCCCAAGGGGGAAAAAAAAAGATGAATCACCAGAAAGAGAGTTAGATGATATTAAATTCAGCAGCCTATCAGAGAAAGAATTCAGAGTAATGATTTGAAAGAAATTTAAAAGGATGGAAGACAAATACACACAACTAAATGACAGATACACAGAACTCAACGAGAGCTATAAAAACTGAATTAGAATGTCCCCAACATGAAACGAAACCAAGTGGAGATGAAAAATGACATAGGTGCAATAAGGAACACAATGGAAGGCCTAAAAAGTAGACTAAAAGAGGCTGTGGACTGCATCATCAAATCAGAAAACAAGGTAGAAAAAAAAACCACACAAACACAAAAGCAACTGGAAAAATAAAGAGTTAAAAACAAGAAGATAGCTTAAGGGAGCTTTAGGATAACACAAAACAACATTCGCTTAATAGGGAAACCAGAAGGAATGGAAGAGAAGCAATGCATAGAAAACCTATTTGAAGAAATAATGACAGAAAATCTCCCTGATAATGGCAAGAAAAATACTATGCAAGTCCAAGAAGTATACAGAATACAAAACAAGCTGAACCCCAAAAACCAACACCAAGACACATCATAATTAAATTGATGAACACTAATGACACTGAAAGAATCTTAAAGGCTGCAAGGGAGAGACAAAAAGTTACCTACAAGGGATCTTCTATTAGAATATCAACTGATTTCTCAACAGAAACACAATAAGCCAGAAGGAAATGGAATGAAATATATAAAGTGATGCAAAGCAAGGGTCTGAACCCAAGAATATTATACCAAGCAAGGCTATCATTCAAAATTGAAGGTGTAATAAGGAGCTTCACAGATAAAAAAAAAAGAGCTAAGAGAGTTTATCACTACCAAGCCAAGAATGCAAGAAATGCTGAAGGGACTGCTGTAAAAAGAAGAAAGAGAAAGGCAAGAAGAAACACAAACAGAAAGGAAAATTATGAAAACAAACATGAAATTATCAATAATATCATTAAACATAAATGGATTAAATGCACCAATCAAAAGACATTGGATAGAAGAATGGTTAAGAAAACAGGACACAAACCTCAGAGCAAAGAATTCAAACAGACTGAGAATGAAGTGATGGAAAAACATTTTTCAGGCAAATAGAAGTGAGAAAAAAGCTGCAGTAGCGATTCTTATATATGATAAAATAGACCTCAAAGTAAAGGCTACAACAAGATATGAGGAAGGCCACTACATAATACTAAAAGGAGCAATTCATCAAGTATATAAACTCTGGTAAACACATATGCAACCAATACAGAAGCCCCTAAATACATAAAAAAAAACTCCTGTAAGATATCTAGGGAGAGATTGACATCATTATAATCATAGTAGGGTACTTTAATACACCACTGACATCACGGACAAATCCTCTAGACAAAAAATCAGCAAAGAGACAGCAATTCTAAATAACTCACTAAATCAGATGGACCTAATTGACATCTTCAGAGCATATCACCTCAAAGCCACAGAATATATGTTCTTCTCCACTGCACTCGGGACATTTTCAAAAATAGACCACATATTGGGTTACAAGCGAAGTCTCTCCAAATTCATACAGATTGAAATAATATCAGGCATTTTCTCAGACCACAATAGCATAAGATTATAAATAAAAGACAATAAAAACATTCCAAGAAATTCAAACACTTGGAAGTTGAATAGCACCTTACTAAACAATGATTGGGTTAAAAATGAAATTAACGAAGAAATTAAAAATATCCTGGAGACTAAGGAAAATAAAAACACAACAACACAAATGCTATGGGACACAATGAAAGCAGTGCTGACAGGGAAGTTTATAGCTCTGCAAGCCTACCTCAAAAAAAACAAAAAACAACAAAAAATGTTAATGAATCACTTAACTCAAAAAGTCAACGAATTAGAAGGAGAGCAACAAGAAAAGCCCACTGTGAGCAGACAAAGAGTTGGTTTTTTGAAAGAATAAACAAGATTGATGAACCTCTAGCCAGGCTCACCAAGAAGCAAAGAAAGGACCCAAATAAACAAAATCAGAAATGAGAGGGGCAAAATAACTACAGACCAGACAAAAATATGAGGGTTTTTTAAAAATATTATGAAAAACTCTATTATAACAAATTATGGAACCTAGAGGAAATGGACACATTCCTAGAAAGCCACAACCTTCCAAAACACACACAGGAAGCATGATCCTTCTATTCCCACCTTGCTTAGAGTGTTTATCAAGAAAGGGTGTTGGATTTTGTCAAATGATTTTTCTGCATCAATGGATGTGATTTATGACTATCTCTCAATTGGTTTATGTGATGTATCACGTTTATTGATTTGTGAATATTGTACCATCCTTGCATCCTTGAGATAAATCTTACTTGGTCATGGTGTATGAACTTTCTGATGTACTACTGGATTTGATTTGCTAGAATTTGGTAGAGGATTTTGGCATCTATGTTCATGACAATTATTGGTCTGTAATTCTCTTTCATTGTGTTATCTCTATCTGATTTTTGTATTAGAGTTATGCTGGCTTCATAGAAAGAGTTTGGAAGTGTTCCTTCTTCTTGAATTTTCTGGAATAGTCTGTTAAGTATGGATTTTAGTTCTATGAATGTTTTGGTAAAATTCCCCTGTGAAGTCATCTGGCACTGGGCTTTTCTTTGCTGGAAGCTTTATGATGACTGCTTCATAAATCACATCCATTGATGCAGAAAAATTATTTGACAAAATACAACACCCTTTCTTGATAAACACTCTAAGCAAGGTGGGAATAGAAGGATCATGCCTCAACATAATAAAAGCCATATATGACAACCCCACAGCCAACGTCATACTTAGTGGACAAAACTAAAACCATTTCCCCTAAGAACAGGAACAAGACAGGGATGTCCACTCTCACCACTCCTATTCAACATAGTGCTAAAAGTACTAGCCATTGCTATCAGACAAGAAGTGAAATAAAAGAATCCAAATAGGAAAAGAAGGAGTAAACCTGTCCTCATTTGCAGATGACATGATACTGTATATAGAAAACCCTAAAGACTCCATCAAAAAATTATTGGATGTGATAAATGATTCCAGTAATGTAGCAGGATACAAAATTAACACCAAGAAATCTGTGGCATTTCTATATATCAATAATGAACTTACAGAAAGAGATACTAAAAAAAGTAATACCATTTATCATTGCTCCAAAAAAATTAAAATACCTAGGAATAAACTTAACTAAGGAGGTAATAGACCTATATGCAGAAAACTGCATGACACTGAAAAAAGAGATAGAGGAAGACATAAACAGATGAAAGAACATATCATGTTCAAGGATTTGGAGAACAAATATCATCAAAATGTCCATTATACCCAAAGCATTCTATAAATTCAATGCAATCCCCATGAAAATACCAAAGGGATACTTCACAGGCCTAGAATGAACATTCCAAAAATTCATCTAGAATAAAAAAGGACCCCAAATAGCTGCAGCAATCCTGAGAAAGAAGAGCAATGTAGGTGGGATCTCAATACCAGATTTCAAGCTGTATTACAAAGCTACTGTTCTCAAAACTGCCTGGTACTGGTGCAAGAACAGACATATAGATCAATGGAATAGGATAGAGAAACCAGAAATCGATCCAAACCACTATGCTCAATTAATATTTGACAAAGGAGGCATGGACATACCATGGAGTCAAGATACTCTCTTCAACAAATGGTGTTCGGATAATTGGACACATACATGCAAAAAAATGAAACTAGAACACCAACTTACACTATACACAAAAATTACCTCAAAATGGATAAATCACTTAAACATAAGATGGGAAACCATAAAAATATTAGAGGAATACACAGGCAGCAAAATCTCTGACATATGCCGAAAGAACATCTTCAATGATACATCTCCTCAGGCAGTGGAAATTAAAGAAAAAATAAACAAATGGGACTACTTCAAATTAAAAAGCTTCTGCACAGCAAAAGAAACCATCAACAAAACAACAAGAAAGCACACTGCATGGGACAACATATTTGCTAATGATATCAATGATAAGGGTTTAATATCCAACACTTACAGAGAACTCATAGAAATTCACAAAAAGAAGATAAACAATCCAATCAAAAAAAAATGGGCAACTGATCTAAATAGGCGCTTCTCAAAGGAAGACAGAAGGAAGGCCAAGAGATATATGAAAACCTGCTCAAAGTCACTAATCATCAGAGAGATGCAAATCAAAACATCATTGTGGTACCATCTCACACCTGTCAGAATGGCTATCATCAACAAAACAAAAACAAGTGTTGGAGAGGATGCAGAGAAAAAGGAATCCTAGTACACTGCTGGTGGGAATACAGACTGGTACAGCCACTGTGGCGAACAGCATGGAGTTTCTCCCCAAAATTAAAATTGAACTACCATTTGACTTAATCATCCCACTTCTAGGAATATATCCCAATAAATTAGAAACTCCAATCAGAAAGGATATATGCACCCCTGTGTTCATAGCAGCACAATTTACCATAGCTAAGATTGAAAGCAGCCTAAGTGCCCATCAGCAGATGAATGGATTAAAAAAAACTGGTATACTATGTTGCGGTAAAAAAAGAGCTTCTTCCGTTTGCAACAACATGGATAGAGGTGGAAAGCATTATGCTTACTGAAATAAGCCAGGCAGAGAAAAATAAATATCACATGATCTCACTACTCTGTGAAATATAATGAATTACATTGATTGATGATAAAGATCAGATCCAGAGAAGGAGAAATGTCGATCAAAACATAAAACATGGAAGAAGGTGGGGGTGGGTGGGAATAAGGGGAGAGATAAACAGAGGGACTTTCGTACATGCATATGAGCATAATCATTGGACACAGACAATGTGGGGTGGGGGATGAGAGGGGGGTAATGGGAGAATGAGGACACAAGTAAAAAAATAATTAAATTATATATATATATATATATATATATATATATATATATATATATATATATATAATAAAACATTAAATCTAATCCATACAGTGGTCACCATAACCTTAAGAGAAATTGTTTCATGTGACAAATATTTTTAAATGAAACTCTGTAGCATGAAAATCATTTTGGAAAGAAATAAAGATAAAGAGAAGTTTCCTTCAAATGTCCTAAGGATTGTAACTGAAATTCAATATATTTAGCCTCTTGAGCTAAGGTAAGTGATCTGTGTTTTTGCCTCCCTGAAAAAATTTATATAAAATTCCAAAAAGAAATTGAAAGCCAGTTTGAAATTGAATTGCCATGGACTAGAGCACAGAATATCTTTATATGATATTATTCTACAATGTCATGTAATTTTTATATTTCACAACAGCATATTGTACAATTTTCCCAACAAAATTATAAAGTAATTATTTCAATGTTTAGCAGCAATTTAAAAAAAGATACATGAAAGAATTTAATCCCTTTCAGAAGAAATTAAGGCACTGGGAAGGCACTTGAGCATTCTATACTGGCTCCTCTTGTCTCTTTTGCCAAGAGGGATCCTCTTTTCACAATCCAATGGCCCTCAGTTGTAGCCTGAGCTCTCTATTCATGCTGAGGTTGAAGCCTGGAGGTGGCTGGTATAATAGATCTGTCTCTTGCCAAATGGTGTGAGCTGGGCCTTCCCTGGAGAAGAAACATGAATTCCCCGAGGTAAGTGATCAGTGCCAGGCCCCCACAAGTGGGCGAGGGGATCTTATGGCAGGTGCTGGGCATGGAGGCCATGGAGGCATAAGCTACCATGGAGACAGAACTGAATCTTATAACACCCTGCTTAGCCCCGGGGGATGATAGGTTAGCTAGAAACAGGTAAGATTCCTCAGGGAAGGAACAACCTAAGACAGGCACAGTTGCAGAGGGGCCATCAGGAGAGAACTTGGGGGATCAACAGAGGTGGGGCACAGGTCCTCATCCTCACCTTCCCCGGCCTAGCAGTGGTTTAAACCCTCACCTCTTCCGAGGGAGATCTCCTGCCCCCATGGCTACTTAGCTCCCCATACTTAGCACAGATGGGGACCCAGGTAACAGGCTGAGACTGGGCCCAGCTCAGATCGGGACCCAGGTAACAGACAGAAACTTGTCCACAGCAGCTGCCCTATATCTGAATTACCCTAGCACCAGGAATGCTCAGTGCCTACTCAAGAATGCAAATAAACCTTTCCAGTAATATTTACAGGGTAATCTAAGATTTTGGGTAGAGTATTAAATTTGACAGTAAAAGAGTAATCAAGCTTTCAGATTAATTTAAATTGGAGAATTGAAATAAGTGAACACCCAAGAAAATTTAAGTGTACTGGACAAAAAACTGTTTCTAAAGTATTAAGTAAAATTTCTATTGGTAGTTTATCTTATGGTAAAATTGCTTAACATGCAATGAACATAAAGCAGACATATTTGTGTGCAAAAAATTAAAATTTAAAGTTATCAAAATTGCATTAAAAATTTTAACAAAAATCTTCATTAATCAAAAAAGGGGGATAGTAGGATAATATCATGTAAGGAAAAATATGCAGTAAGTAAATTACATCCAGAAAATTTTTACTTTAGAAAATTAATTTTATTTCGTAATACTATCAGAAAGACACCCATAGAAAACACAGATGATGTCAAAATAAGCGAAAGGGAAAGGGTGTAGGCAAAAATAAAAAGGACCCTAAGTCAATTTTATAGAAAAGATTCCTTTATTAACTCTTGGTCGAGAATATGTCTATATACTTTCAGAAAACAACTCCAAGACCAAGTGGACTCCTGCAATCAAGAGGAACTGACAGGTCTGCTCCAACCACAGACAAGAGGAGAAACAGTCCAGAGATGGAAAATGCTGAAGACGCCTTGCCATGTGAGCAGTCAGCAGTAGTGCATCACTACAGGATGCCTAGGACCAAACCAGAGAAGGTCATACGAACATTGCCACCATTTGTCCACTATCCAGATACCATTGATGTCATGTACACATAAAGAACTGTTTGACATTGAAACTGTGACCCGTAACTATTGAACATTGAAATTGGGACTCAAACTTTTTTTTTGTTGTTCTTATAAGTTTATTTCTAGCCTACAAAGGCAAGATGTTTTTAAAGACAAGAATAGGGTGGGGGGAACAGAAACAGAGGCAAAGAAATGATGAACAGACTGTCATGCTACAGTGGGAAGGCCGGGGAGGTTCGGGGGGGGGGGGGGTCGGGCGCTGTAAGAGATTAACCAAAAGCTTTGTATGAACATATGTAAGCATAGCCAATGGATACAGGACATTGGGCAGGGGGACAGGTGAGGGCATGCACTAGGGGTGCGGAAGGCCAGGTGGAAGTCAATAGGGGAAAAAGTGAGACATATGTACTAGTATTTGTAAAACTTTAAACAATAAAAATATATATTTATTAAAAAATAAATAAATAAAATAAAATAAAACTTGCTGAGCCCAACTAGACCTATGAAATAGGAGGTCACTGGCTGACTGGTTTGGCTTAGCAGATAGAGCATCAGCCTGCGGACTGAGGGGTCTCAGGTTCAATTCAGGTCAAGGGCAGGAGATGTGCAGGAAGCACAGCCAATCAATAATTCTCATCATTGATGTTTCTATTTCTCTCTCCCTCTGTCTTCCTCTCTGAAATCAATAAAAATATATTAAACTGCAAAAGTTAAAGCCTCACGCACTGTATTTGACAAATCAGAAGTATAATCCAAAAGTGTGAGTTTTTTTAATATATTTTATTGATTTTTTAGAGAGGAAGGGAGAGGAACAGAGAGCCAGAAACATCCATGAGAGAGAAACATCCACTAGCCGCCTCCTGCGCACCCCCCACTGGGGATGTGCCCGAAACCAAGGTACACGCCCTGACCAGAATCAAACCTGGGACACCCCAGTCCGCAGGCCTACGCTCTACCCACTGAGCCAAACCGGTTTTGGCCCAAAAGTGTGAGTTTTATTTTATTCCCCTGAGTATTAGAGGAGCCAGGCCCTAAGAAATTAGGAGGCAGATTGCATAAATGGGGAGGGAACAAAGGCTTAAGGTTAATTAAAAAAACTTAGGAAACATGAATGGGGCCTGGGGGAAGGTTAAGTAAATTAAAGGAAAATATTGCTTCACAGTGTGTACCCACTGAATTTCTCAGACTCAAAGGTTGGTCTTTATTGTGTTAAAGGAGGTCAATTCTATCAGTTCTCAAATCTTTTTTTATTTTTTTTTATTCCGTGGACTACTCAAGCATCCAAATAATACAAAAAAAACTTCAACTTTTGCTCTTTTGTCTGAAATCTTTGTGTTGACATCATATAAAACCAGAGACTCCATAAGTTTCCAAGTAGGAATGATCAGAAGAAGCCTTTGGTGAGGGTAGTTTTGATGCTATATCTAATTTTGCTCACTCACACAGTATCTAGCACACAATAAATGCTCTATATTACTGGCTGAATAAATCAAAGTATTACTTGTTTCTTTTAGAAGTAGCAAGTTGCCAAATAAAATATTACCATTTTTTTCAACTGTTTTGACTGGTATTACATAGCTCCAACCACCAACCTTATCTCCCTAGGAACCAGTGACAAAAGACAGATTGGCAAAGTACAGACATGAACTCGTAATGAGCAAACACACATATTAAAGGCTCCATGCAAGATGAGGATAAATGCCTATTCCTTAGTCTTCACTTTCTCTCTCTCTTTGTGCACTTAGTAAAAAAATCTAGCATTCCATAATACAAATTTCTGGCAGCATCTTCCAAGAATCTGCTTTTACAGAGATGTGCAAATTAATTTAGTAGAAATGCAGCCATTGACTCAGAAGCTCACAGAATATAAGGCCTATAAGAACGTTTAGAATCCTTACAGGTCTTCTGCATTGTGTTGAACAAGAACCCTGTGACCAAGAGAGAACAGGATAATTATTCAAGGTCACAGAATCAGATAATAAACTGGGACTTGAACCTAGGACTTCCAGGACTAATGTAGATTCTTTTCTATATCATTGCACATTGATATGTAAACCACTGATGTGGAGAGTATCTAATCCATATCCATGCATAAAGGTAGAATCACAGAGACCTTGATTTGCTAATTTAGTATATGCAACTGTTATCTTGACAATATCCTATCAAATCAAAAGTCTTCCTTATTTTATGAGTTTTATATCTGTACTCTCCAATATCATACTCACTACATGTGACTTTTGTAGCCACATTAAATATATACTAGAACTTCAAATTAAATATCTGCATTGTTCAATATTGTAGTCATTAGCCACATGTGGCTTTAGCACTTGAACTATGGCTAGGGTGATTGAGGAACTAAGTTTTATATTGTATTTTATTTTGGACTGAAATTTATCAAGCAAATAACATAGATGCATATATGCATAGCCTGTAGACATAGACAATAGTGTGATGAAGGCCTGCGATGGGGCAGGGCAAAGATGGAGGTGGGCAAAGAGGAAGGTGTGGGGGGCATCTCTAATATTGTTAACAATCTATACTAATAAAGGGCTAATATGCTATTTAGGCCAGACATCTTCCAGACATCCTTTCAGACAAAGCCACAGTGGCGGGGGCCAAGGCAGAGGTGGTTAGGGGCAATTAGGCTGGCAGGGGAGAGTGGTTAGGGGTGATCAAGAAGGCAGGCATAGTGTTTAGGGGTGATTAGGCAGGCAAGCAGGTAAGCAGTTAAGAGCCAGTGGTCCCAGATTGCTAGAGGGATGTCTGGTTGCTGGCAGTCAGACATCCCCAGGGGGTTCCGGATTAGGGAGGGTGCAGGCCAGGATGGAGACCCCCCTCATACACAAATTTCATATACTAGGCCTCTAGTCTCTTATATAAAAGCCTAAGTGACCAAATGACCAAACAACTGGTTGACCAGTCAGTATGATGCACACTGACCACCAGGGGGTAAACACTCAATGCAGAACCTGCCCCCTAGTGATCAGTGCATTCTCACAGTGAGAGCACTGCTCAGCTGACCGATCAGTCCTGGTGGCCCACCAGCCCAGCAGCAGCTACTCACTCCCTCAGTAGTCTTTCAGATCTAATATCTGGATAATGGGCCAGGCACCAACGGAGTGGCACCACAGGCACGATCCTAACAGCACTGCTGGCCTCCTTGGGCACCATGGCTGCTTCTCCTCCCTAGACACTCCGTAAGGAAGAAACAATATAAAAGGAGCTGCTAGGTGGCTTCTGACAACTGGCTCAAATGTCAGTGGGACAGATCCAGACCCCAGGCCAAGCAGGATGCCAGATACAGGGTTCATGGCTGGCCCACTCAGGACTGACTGGGTACAAGCCTGTGTCAGGCACAGCAGGGCCTGGATGATCAGGAGCAGCAAGCAGGATCAGCAGACAGGAGCGGCAGGTGGTGTTAGAGTGCCAGTTTCGGCCTGATCCTGGCAGGCCACACGGAGTGCATGAATCCGTGCAGTAGACCTCTAGTAAAAAATAAAACATACAAGCATTGGTGCAAAATGTATTTGATTTTTCAATTCATTTAAATGTAAATTGTTATGTGTGGATAATGCCTACTACATTGGGAAACACAATTATAAAATGCAAACAAGGATCCCTGCCTTGATTTCTGCACCATGACTGATGAAGATGGTGGGGCATCATTCTGCCAATATAAAATGTGGAATGAACTTTGGGGTAAGAGAGACCTGAGTTCAAACCTTGACTCTATTACTCACTAGCTGTGTTCCCTTAAAAAAAAGTCCCTATATAACTTGAAATCTTAGTAGTTTCTTCATCTGTAAATTGTGGAAAGTAGTCCCTAAATTCACAAGGTTTTGAGGTAGAACTACATATAAGATTGTTCAGCACTGGGCACAGTTTGGTACTGTGCTCAGGGTTTATGGGTTGTGTGGTTTTTTTTTTTTTTCCTCTTCTGTTGCAAGACCATCAGTAATCCAGCTGCACAGATGGCCTTGAAGAGTAAGTACTCTCTAGAGAACAAAGGGAGCTCATGACAGGTGGAGTGGGAATTAATGGTTGGAAGTAGAAACCTAGCCTGCAAAGCAAGCTTCTAACCAGGTCTCCACCATAGAAAGGCCTCACAGCAAAGGAGAGCCAAGGTTTGGGACTAGTGAAGGACCAGAGTTTAGAAGTACAGAGAGCTAGGTTATGGACCTCACTAGGAGCCTCAGTGTCTTCATCACTAAGATGTTATGGAAGCATGTGGTGTTGGTGGAAGGTAGTCTCTAAAACAGTGGTCACCAACTGGTGGTCTGAGGACCATTGGTGGTCTATTAGGCTGAAAAGTTGGCAATCACTGTTCTAAAATATAAATTCTAAATATATATAAATTATTTAAAGTTCTTCTAACTAACCTAATCTGTGGCACTCAAGATTAGCAATTTACCTGATTTACCATCAGGGCTCAGAGTGGGCCTTACATGCTCTAGATCATTTTCCTATATGCAGAATCTCCTTCCCAACCATCTTAGGACTCAGTTCTTTAGTCCACATAAAACCCTTCCCCCATTTTATTCTTTTCCAACTATTCCTCACCTTTTCAGGCCCACCTTCAAAACACTCCTTCATAAATCCTTGTCTGATTCATTAGAAAAGTATTATTCTCTATATTTTTATTGCTAGCCATGTGTGTGTGTGTGTGTGTGTGTGTGTGTGTGTGTGTGTGTGTGTAGAGAGAGAGAGAGAAAGAGAGAGAGATTTTGGAGAGGGAGAGAGAGAAACATCAGTGATGAGGGAATCATTGGTTGGCTGCCTCCTGCACGTACCACACTGGGGATTGAGCTCGCAACTGGGGATTGAGCTCGCAACCGGGTATGTGCCCTGACCAGGAATTGAACCGTGACCTCCTGGTTCATAGGTTGATGCTCCAAGGAGCTTCACTGGCTGGGCAGTTAGCCTCTTAAAAAAAAAAAAAAACAAAGGAAGACAATGGGACATGGCAGGTGCACAGCACTTAGAATTAGATAAACCAGGGCTTTAGATAAGTTGTTTCACCTCCAAAGGTTTTAATCTTCTCAATGATAAAACAAGGATGATAGTATCTATTTTCCAGGGCTTTTGTGACAATTAAATTAGAGAAAAAAAGTGTCAATGCTTTGTAATCTGTGAAGCGCAAGATACATAGAAGAACTTAGCAAATGAACTTTTATTCCACTTTGTTTATATCTCTAAGGAGCAATTACTTCACTACCATTCTTTAGGGTCAGATATTGACCTGTCTATCTTCAGTCCTATATTTTGATTTCCTGAATGGTCCAGATGTTATTTTATTTATGTCAATATCTTTATCCCCTAAGGTAGTGTTTGGTACAGAGCAAACACAAAGTCAGCTAGCAAAAATACATTTAACTATACAGACCTGAACCCTCAGAAACAATATTATTTTCACTTTGTAATTTAGTCCTAGAAAAATATTTTATTTCTTCACAAAAACTACTAATGCTGTTTATTTTGTCTTGGGTGTTAGGAAGCTCAAGAGAAGCAATTAATTATATTTATCACAATAGTCTGACTCATCTCCTTTGTCTTTATTTTCTTATTCTACTAATGACACACCATGGATTGAAGGTGTTTTGGTATGTAAGATGTAACAAATACTTTGTGGAACTGTACAATAATTATGTAATTGGCTCTAGATTTAAGTCCATGACTATTTCCTGACTACACGGTTTCAAACAAATTATTTTGGTCCTTTGAGCCTCATTTTTCTTTCATATAAAAAGAGGATAATTATGTATACTTCAAAATGATGCAGGAAAACTTAATTTGTTAATGCATATATCCTGACACACCATAAGCACTGAATAATCAGTTAATATACACATGCAATGATTATCCAGTTGCTTTTTCCCCCCCAAGAGTTAGGAAAAAGTAAGCACACATATTCATGACCAAATTCTACTCTTTTGCTGCTTCCTGTTTCTGGAATGAGAGCCAGGGCCAGTGGCCATCAAACACCTTAAGAAGGCAACACAGAAAGTTAGATAGCGTCTTTTTCATGGAATTTACTAGTAAGAAGAGGTAGGCAAACTAAAGAGCCTGGCCCAAAGCTTGTAAGCTACGAATAGTTGTACAATGCTATTTTGTTTTTTTAAACAGTTAGAAAAACATTTTCAGGCAAATAAAAACAAAAAAGAGCTGGGGTAGCATTGCTCATATCTGACAAAATATACTTCAAAGTGAAGGTTATAACAGGAGATAATAAAGGCAACTTAAAAAATATTAAAGGGATCAATATAAAAAAAAGATATAACTCTGGTAAACATAGATGTACCCAATACAGGAGTACCAAAATACATAAAACACTTCTGGAAGATATCAAAAGAGAAATTGAGAGCAATATATTCATAGTAAGAGACTTTAATACCCCATTGATATCATTGGATAATTCTTCTAGACAAAAAATCAACAATGAAACAGCAATACTAACTGACACACTAGATCAGATGGAACTAATTGACATCTTCAAAACATTTCACCTGAAAGGAAAGGAATATCCATTCTTCTCAAGTGCAAATGGGTAATTTTCAAAGATAGACGATATATTAGGACACAGGCTAAGTCTCTTCAAATTTAAGATGATAGAAATAACATTAAGCATCTTCTCAGATAAAAATAGTATGAAATTAGAAATCAACTACAATAAAAATAAAAATATCAAACACATGCAGACTAAATAGCATGGTTGAAAAATAAAAGGTAAGTATTCCTTCTGTTTTACAGCAACATAGTATTCCATTGTGTAGATGTACCACAGTTTTCTAATCCATTCATCTGTTGATGGGCATTTAGACTGTTTCCAAATATTAGCTATTGTAAATTGTGCTGGTATAAACATAGGGGTGCATATATCCTTTCTGATTGGTATTTCTGTTTCCTTAGGATATATTCCTAGAAGTGGGATTACTGGGTAAAATGACAGTTCCATTTTTAATTTTTTTTGTGGAAACTCCGTACTGTCTTCCACAGTGGCTGTGCTAGTTTGCATTCCCACCAGCAGTGCACAAGGGTTCCCTTTTCTCCGTATACTCTCTAGCATTTATCCTTTGTTGATGATAGCCATTCTGACAGGTGTGAGATAGTACCTTATTATTGTTTTTATTTGCATTTCTTGGATGATTAGTGACTTTGAGCATGTTTAATATGTCTCCTGGCTTTCTGAATATCTTCTTTAAAAAAGTGTCTATTTAGGTCGTTTGCCCATTTTTTTTTTAAATTGGATTATTTGTCTTCCTTTTGTTAAGTTGCATAAGTAACCTGTAAACGTTGGAGATCAAACCCTTATTGGAGATAACATTGGCAAATATGTTTTCCCATGCATTGGGCTTTCTTTCTTTTTTTAAAATATATTTTATTGATTTTTTCACAGAGAGGAAGGGAGAGAGACAGAAAGTCAGAAACATCAATGAGAGAGAGACATTGATCAGCCACCTCCTTCACGCCCCACAGTGGAGATGTGCCCGCAAGCAAGCTACATGCCCCAGACTGGAATCGAACCTGGGACCTTTCAGTTCGCAAGCCGATACTCTATCCACTGAGCTAAACCGGTCTTGGCATGGGCTTTCTTGTTTTGTTGATGCTTTCTTTGTTGTGCAGAAGCTTTTTATTTAGATGTAGTCCCATTTGTTTATTTTCTCCTTAGTTTCCATTGCCCTAGGAGCTGTATTGATAAAGATATTGCTATGACAAATGTCTGCTATTTTTCTGCTTATGGCTTCTTCTAAGATTTTTATGGTTTCCCATCTTACGTTTAAGTCCTTTATCTATTTTGAGTTTATTTTTGTGTATGGTGTAAGTTGCTGCTCTAGTTTCTTCCCCCCCCCCCAAGTATCTGTCCAGTTTTCCCAACACCATTTATTAAAGAGACTGTCTTGTCTCCATTTGCCTTATTTTTCAAATATTAATTGAGCATACTGGTTTAGGTTAATTTCTGGGTTCTCTGTTTTGTTCTACTGGTATATTATGTATGTTCTTGTGCCAGTACTAGGCAGTTTTGAAAACAGTGGCTTTGTAGTATAGCTTGATAACTGGTATTGTGATCCCTCCGACATTGCTTTCTCAGGATTGCTGTAGAAATTTAGGCTCTTTTTTTATTCCAGATGAATTTTTGGAGAATTTGTTCTAGGTCTTTGAAGTATGCCATTGGTATTTTAATGGGGATTGTGTTAAATTTATAGGTTGCTTTAGGTAGGATAGACATTTTAATGATGTTTATTCTACCAATACATGACCATAGTATATTTTCCCATTTGTTCATGTCTTCCTCTATCTCCTTTTTTGCATCCTGAAATTCTCTGAGTACAGGTCCTTTATCTCCTTGGTTAAGTTTATTCGTAGGTATCTTATTTTTTTTTGTTGTTGTTGCAATGGTAAAAATGATTGATTTTTAAATTTCTCTTTCTGTGAGTTCATTATTGGTGTATATAAATGCCATGGAATTATGGGTGTTAATTTTGTATCCTGCTACAATGCTGAATTTGTTTATGAAGTCTAGTAGTTTTTTGATGGAGACTTTGAAGTTTTCTATGTACAATATCATCTCATCTGTGAAAAACGACAGTTTTACTTCTTCTTCTTTTCCAAATTGAAAGCCTTTTATTTCTTCTTATCACATTTCAATAGCTGGATGATTAGTGACTATGTTGAACAGTAGTGGTGAGAGTGGGTATCCCTGTCTTGTTCCTGTTCTTATGGGAAATGGTTTTAGTTTTTGTCCATTGAGTATAATGTTTGCTGTGGGTTTGTTGTATATGGCTTTTATTATGTTAAGGTATGATCTTTCTATTATCACTTTGTGAGAATTTTTATCAAGAAAGGGTGTTGGATTATGTCAAATGCTTTTTCTGCATCAATTGATATGATTATATGGTTTTTATCTCTAAGTTTGTTTATGTGATGTATCACATTTATTCATTTGCAGATATTGTACCATGCCCAGATCCCTGGAGTAAATTCCACTTTGTCATGATGTATGATCCTTCTAATGTAATGGTGGATAATATTTATTAGAATTTTGTTGAGGATTTTAGTGTCTCTGTTTATGGGAGATATTGGCCTGTAATTCTCTTTATTTGTATTGTCTTTATCTGGTTTTGGCATTAGGGTAATGCTGACTTCATAGAAAGAGCTTGGAAGTGCTCCTTCCTCTTGAATTTTTTTGGAACTGTGTGAGGAAGATAGGTTTAATTTTGTCGTTGAATATTTGATAAAACTCCCATGTGAAGCCATCTGATCCAGGGCTTTTGTTTGTAGGAAGTTGATTACTGCCTCAATTTCCTCTACAGTTATTGGCCTATTCAGATTTTTTGATTTCTTCTGGTTGAGTTGTGTAAGGTCATATTTTTCTAGGCATATTCCCTTTTCTTCTAGGTTGACCAGTTTGTTGGAGTAGAATTATTCATAGTATTTTTATATGATTTTTTTTATTTCTTTGGAATATGTTGTTATTTCACCTCTTTTGTTTCTGATTTTATTTATTTGGGTCCTCTCTCTTTGCTTCTTGGTGAGCCTGGCTAGATGTTCATCACTCTTGTTTATCCTTTCAAAGAACCAGCTCTTGGTTTCATTGATCTTTTGTACTGTTTTTTTTTTTTATCTCTATATAATTTAATTCTACTCTGATATTTGTTATTTCCTTCCTTCTGCTCACACTGGCCTTTTATTGTGCTCTCTTTCTTATTCTTTAATTTGCAGAGGTCTATGGTTTATTACCAGTTTTTCTTGTTTTTGTGAGGTAGGCCTGTGATGCTATATACTTCCCTCTAAGTACTGCTTTCATTGTGTCCCAAAGATTTTGGATTGCTGTGTTTTCATTGTCATTTGTTTTCAGGATACTTTAAATTTCTTCTTTTATATCTGTGATAACCCACTCATTGTTTAATAGTAGGTTATTCAGTTTCCAAGTGTTTCAATTTTTGTGATTGTTTTTATTATAGTTGATTTCTAATTTTATGCCATAATGATCTGAGAAGATGCTTGATATGATTTCAATGCTCTTGAATTTGGTGAGACTTTGCCTGTGTCACAAATTGTGATTTATCTTTGAAAATGTCCTATGTTCATTTGAGAAGAATGCATATTCTGTAGTTTGGGGGTGAAATGTTCTAAAGATGTCAATTAAATTCATCAGATCTAGTGAGTCGTTTAGTATTGATGTTTCTTTTCTATTTTTTTTTTTTTGTCTAGAGCATTTATCCAGTGATGTTAATGGGGTGCTAAATTAAATAAGTCAGTCAGTGAAAGATAAATACCCATGCTCTCACTCATTTATGGAATATAAAGAACAGTATAAACTATTGAACAAAAATAAATAAAGGCAAAGAAGCATCAAACAGACTGTCAAACTACAGTGGGAAGGTAGGGGAGGACTGGTATGGTAAGAGATCAACTGAAGGACTTGTATGTATGCATATAAGCACAACCGATAGATGTGTGACACCGGGGAGCTTGAGGGCAAGTGCCATGGGGTAGGGAGACCCAGGGGGAAATCAATGGGAGGAAAGTAGTAGACATATGTACTACTGTTTGTAATACCTTTAACAATAAAAAATAAAATAAATTAAAATAATTAAAAGTTTTACCAAAGAGATCAAAGAAAAAATAAAAGCATCCTGAAAACAAATGACAATGAAAACGTGTGAATCCAAATTGTATGGGAAACAGTGAAAGCATCCATGAGAGTGAAGTTCATAGCTCTGTAGGTTTACCTCAAAAACCAAGAAAAAACTGGGAATAAATTATCTAACTTTACAATTTAAAGGATAAGAAAGAGCCATAAGAAAATCCCAGAGTAAACAGAAGAAAGAAATAATTAAGATCATAGCAAAAATAAACAACATATGCCAAATAACAACAACAATACAATAGATTTATAAAACCAATAGCTGGTTATTTGAAAGGATAAGCAAGATTGATGAACCTATAGCCAGGCTCACCAAGAAGCAAAGAGAGAGGACCCCAATAAACAAAATCAGAAATAAAAGAAGTGAAGTAACCACTGACCCCACAGACTTGCAAAGGTTTATAAAAAAAAATACCACAGACAACTCTCCTCCAACAAAGTGAACAACCTAGATGAAATGAATATATTTCTAAAAATATACAATCTTTCAAAACCCAATCAGGAAAATTAAAAAAACCTGAATAATATGATAACTACTGATGAAATTGAAGCAGTAATCAAAAAACTTCTAGAAAACAGAAGCCCTGGTACAGACAGCTTTAACAGGAGAGTTTTAGCAAACACTCAAAGATCTAAAACCTACCCTCCTCACAATATTCCAAAAAATTCAAGAGTAAAACACACTTTCAAGCTCTTTTTATATAAGCAGCATTACTCTAATTCCAAAACAGAAAAAGACACTACAAAGAAAGAAAATTACAGGCCAATACCCCTGATAAATATAGACCCTAAATTCCTCAACAAAATTCTAGCAAATCAGATCCAGGATTACATTAGAAATAGCATAGACCATATCACGTGGGATTTTTTTTTGGAGATCCAAGACTGGTACAATATCAACACATCAATAAACGTTATATATCACATAAACAATTTGAGAGACAAAAATTACATAATCATATCAATTGATGAAGGAAAAGCATTTGACAAAATCCAATACCATTTTTTTATAAAAACTCTCAGTTAAGTGGGAATAAAGGGATCATACCTCAACATAATAAAAGCCTTATATGAAAAACTTATAGCCAACATCATACTCAATAAGCAAATCTAAATTCATTTCCCCTAAGAACAGTAACAAGATACAGTGCTCTTTTTCATACTCCTATTTGACATAGTATGGATGTGCTAGCCATAGTGATCAGACAAGAAGAAGAAATAAAAGGCATCCAAATTGAAAAGAAGAAGTAAAACTGTCATTATTCCCAGCTTACATGATATTGTGCATAGAAAACCCTAAAGACTCCATCAAAAAACTACTGACTTAATAAATGAATTTGGCAATGTAGCATGATACAAAATTAACACCCAGAAATCAATGGCTTTTTTATACATCAATGAGGAACTCACAGAAAGAAAAACTAAAAAAAAATCCCATTTACTATTGCCACAAGAAATTTAGATACCTAGAGATAAATTTAACTAAAGCAGTAAAAGACCTGTACTCACAACACTACAATATGTTGTAAAAAGAGATAGAGGAAGATGTAAACAATGGCAGAATATACCGTGTTCATGGAGTGGTAGAATAAACATTATTAAAATGTCCATTTTCCAAAAGCAATCTACAAATTCAATGCAATCCTCATTAAAATACCAATGGGATATTTCACAGACCTAGATTAAATACTCCAAAAATTCATATGGAATAAAAAACAACAACAAAATAAAAAAGAATAGTGGCAGCAATTCTGAGAAGTGAGAACAAAGTTGGAGGGATCACAATATGAAATATTAAGCTATACTATAAAGACCTTATTCTTAAAACCACCTAGTACTGGCATGAGGAAAACCATATGGACCAATGTAAAGAACAGAGAACCCAGAAATTGACCCAAGCCAATATGCTCAATTAATATTTGATAAAGGAGGAAAGATCATACAGTGGAGTCAAGACAGTCTCTTCAAAAAGTGGTGTGAAAATTGGACAGATACATGCAAAAAAATGAAACTAGACAACCAATATATACCACATACAAAATTAAACTCAAAATGGATAAAGGACTTAAACATAAGATGGGAAACCATAAAATATTAGAAGAAGCCTTAGACAGCAAACTATCAGACATATGTTGTAGCAATATATTTACTAATACAGCTTCTATGATCATAGAAACTAAGGAGAAAATAATGGACTGCATGAAAATAAAAAGCTTCTGCACAGCAAAAGAAACCATCAATAAAACAATAAGAGAGCCCACTGCATGGGAGAACATATTTGCCAATGATAAATCCAATAATGTGGTTAATTTTCAAAATATATAAAAAACTCATACAAGTTAACAAAAGGATGGCAAACAAGTAATTTTTAAAAAAATGGGCAAATGATCTAAATAGATACATCTCCAAAGTGGACATACAAAAGACCAAAAAACATATGAAAAAATGCTCAAAGCCACTAATCATCAGATATATGCAAATAAAATGACAAAAAGGTATTACCTCACATCTGTCAGAATGGCTATCATAAAAAAATCAACACAGGAGAAGTTTTGGCAAGGATATGGAGAAAAGGGACCCCTAATACACTGCCGGTGGGAATGCAGACTGATGAAGCCACTCTAGAAAACAGTAGAGTTTTTTTTAGAAAAAATTACAATGAAACTCCCATTTCCCCCAGTGATCCCACTTCCAGTAATATATCCTAAGAAATCAGAAACACCAATCAGAAAGAATATATGTACTGCTTGTTGTGGGGCTACTTCCACGACCAGTTGCAAATGACCACTGAGGCTGCTAAGTTGGTAATAAGCAAGCAAGGATTTATTGAGTTGGCCAATGACTGCTCTGCCTTTCTCCACACAGGGAGTCCAGAGAGCAGCAGCGACCTTTTGTGTAGGACCACTTTTACGTACATTTACCACATCCTGTTTTAGCAGAGCGAACAAACCAAGACTTTTTCCCAAGCAACGTCAGAGTTGACGACCATGTTATTTACAGGGTCATCTTGTTCTTCAGAAAGCTGACAGTGTTCTATGAAAGAAGACCTATATGCTGGGAAGGGGGCATGAGATCGTATCTCAAGGCCTGGCCTAATGTCAGCATTGACAACTCTATCTGGGGGATAGTCCACAGCCTCTCTGCAATGGAGTATGCTAAAAAATTCCCACTCTCTAACATTGCTATCTATATTCATAGCAGCACAATTTACAGTAGCTAAGATTTGGAAACAGCCTTTGTGAGTGGCTATCAGCAGTTGAATGGATAAAAAAACTGTGGTACCTCTCTATAATTGAATGTTACGCTAATGTAAAAAATAAAGAACTTTTGCCATTTGCAACAGCATGGATGGACCTATGTTAAGTGAAATAAGCCAGTCAGAGAAAGATAATTATCATATTATCTCACTCATATGTGGAATCTAATCAAATTCATCCAGAAACAAAAGCATGGAACAGACTGATAGATTTTAGAGGGAGGCGGGGGTGGCTGGGGTGTGATTAACAGGGGAACTTATATCCATATATGTATAGCCTTTGGACACAGAAAATAGTGTAGTGAATGCTTTGGAAAGGCGGGTGCAAGGTAGAGGGTACAATGGGAAAAATAGGGAACACAGAAAGGGGACACATCTATAATACTTTCAACAATAAAGGTAAATTTTAAAAAGATATGTACACTGAAAAAAAATTATTGTGGACACTATTACAGATGTTCCCTTTCCTCCTTTCTACTCCTCTAAACCCAGATCCCACCCCATTCCCTCTGGCCATCACCACACTGTTATCTGTGTCTATAGGTTATGGATATATGTTCTTTTTATAATCTCTTCATCTTGTATGCCGGACCTCTTCCTATTCCCCTATGATAGCAGTCTGTCTGTTTCATGTATGCATGCCTCTGTTTTATTTTTCATCAGTTTATTTTGTTCAATAGATTCCATATATAAGTGAGATCATATGCTATTTATCTTTCTCTGACTAGTTTATTTCATTTAGTATTATGCCCTTTACGTTCATGCATGTTGTTGCAAAAGGTAAAAGTTCCTTCCTTTTCAGAACCCTGTAGTTAGTATTCCATTGTGTAAATTTACCACAGATTTTTTATCCATTCATCTACTCATTGGATCTGGGCCTGTTTCCAAATCTTGGCTATTATAAATAATATTTTAAGAAGGAGAAGGATAATAGTAAGTCACCTGTTGCCTGTAAAGCTTAAAGTAGTTTCTGTATGGTCCTTGACAAAAATATTTTACAGACCACTGACCTAGAGGAAGATCCATGACCACCCTTGCCCAAGACAGTGAAAAACATAATGTAATAGACTGAAGAATAATGTAAAAGTCATGAATTCTTGTCCTATAGCAGTTACTTCTGTTTGGAGCTGTGGTCAGCAAACTGTGGCTCGAGAGCCACATGTAGCTCTTTGGCCCCTTGAGTGTGGCTCTCCCACAAAATACTACAGGCTGGGCGAGTCTATTTTTAAGAAGTGGCATTATAAGAAGTTTATGTTTTAAAAAAATGGTTCTCAAAAAAAATTCAATCCTTGTACTGTTGACATTTGGCTCTGTTGACTAATGAGTTTGCTGACCACTGGTCTAGAATCATTGTGAGGGTTAAGTGGGATAATATATCTGGCCCTAACTATAAGTGTAGCTTTCTCTTCCCCATTATTTGTTTATGGAAATGAATAAATGTTTATAATTCTAGGGTTTCTATTTAGGGTGTGCCTAGTTTTACTTTCCCTTATGCAAGGCTTTTTCTTGCAGAAGAATGTTATCTTCTACCAGTGGACCACCAAATCAAGCCTCCAGTGTGAACCCAATACATGCTTCCTTATTGCTTTGAGTTGAAGTGAAGAAATGCCAGATACATTTCCAAAGAAAGTCCCAGTTTTGTTTTGATGCCTCTTTCCCTAGTTTTATATTTATGAGACTATACAGTAGCTTGAAAATTCTAAAAACAATAATCATTTCTGATTTCAGTCAGGTGATATCTTTAATTTCTCTCTAATCCTCAGACAACTTTGTAACACAAGCAATATGCCTCCCTCCCCCACATTCAATTAGGGACAATGAAGCTCTGAGATGTTATATCACAGTATAACTGAGTCAAGCCCAATCCTGTCTATTCCCCATTTTTTCTTTATATTGTCCCTTAGTAAGTAGTTAAGAAAGCCTTCTTGGGGAACTAAGGTTAGGGGAGGAGAAACAGTAAAATAATAATCCTCTGACTTTCATTCCCAGGGTCAATTTGAACTAGGGGATTTGGGGATGTCAGGCCAGAGAGTAGCCTTCTGAAACAGGAACAACTATTTTTAGCCACAGAGGTGGCTGATGAGGAGGACTGATGAATCATCAAACTCATTTAAACAAAATATATAAACTCCGCTTATATGATTTGAAAAATAACCTGTGCTTTGCACTCTTCAGAAAGCTGTGGTGAGCCTTAAAATTAGATAATACATGTGAAAGAAAATTATAAGCTCTAAAGGACTATATTAATATGAGGATATTATTCTTATACTTGGGAAAAGCCTAGCTTTAAGTGATACAATAGATCTTTGCTAAAGCCATGCCTGATTATCCTGTCTTCCTTCCTCTGAGCCTAACACTCCTGCCAGTATCTGCACAGGCAACTATGTAACTAATGGCTTAGAGTGTTAGGTGAGAGAAGAAAGAAGGTGAAGGTGGCCTGAGCAGAAAGCATAAGCATCTTACCCTTTTTCCAAAGAAATATTATCAGCCCAGCAAGCGGATTCCTGTGTCTACTTACCACTTCCCTGATATACACTGAATGGCCAAATTATTGTGATCTTTGAACACATAATAATCTGTCCACTCAGTGTATGTATGTGTACATAATATATATAAAGGATTAGAGGTCCAGTTCATGAATTCCTGCATGGGTGGGGTCTGCCCAGCCTGTCCAGAGATAGAGGACATGGACCATTGGCTGACTTGCCTGCTGGTCGAGGGGGCAATTTGCAGAATAGCCTTTAATTATATAGGATTTAGACTGAATGGCCAGATTACAGTGGTACCTCGAGATACGAGTGCCCTAACATACGAGATTTTTGAGATACAAGCCGTCGAGCAAGCGAATTTTGCTTTGAAATATGAGCAACATTTGAGATAGAAGTAATCGCGCGGATTGGCCGGCTGCATACGACCCACCAGTTTACTGTGACTCGTGTGTCTCATAGTTTCTCACGCCTCAAGGTTACAGAACGAATTAAACTCGTATCTCGAGGTACCACTGTATTATGTGTTCAAAGATCATAATAATCTGGCCACTCAATGTAGAATTGCTATGTCTGCCTTCAATCTTGGACATGGGCAGCTAGAGAGCTCGGGAGGTGGAAGAGGAGAAGCACAAGCTATTTCATCAAGAGAAGAAAGCTTTCAGACCATAATTGGTAAACCATGGCTACCATTCAGATCAGCTTAACATTTCTTGAATTTCCTCTGGTCAATTTATAGGTCCTATGCCAGAGTTGATTGTGAGTTGGTCGTGTCATCTGTAAGCTTCCAGTCTTGTAGGCTCACCATTTTAGTTCAGTTGAAGCTTGAAAACTGCAGAGTATGTATGGCAGAGGCAGTGTGATGGGACAAGGGAAAGAGAAACTTACAGGCACAGCTCCCCCATTCCTTGGGCTTATCATGACCAAGACCCATACAATTTTAGGGGACTGTACCAGTCATCAGGTCTAGAAACCATAGTACTATTAATAACAATGTTTATATCAGTCACTAGACCAAACGTTTTTCACGTACTCACATTTAATCCTCCCACCAATTCTATGTAAAAGGTATATTATTATGCTGATTTTCCAAATAAGGAAACTAAGACACAAGGATAGCTTCAGGAGATTGCAAGGGAACTACTAGTAAGTCATCTTGATTCTATAAGCAATGAGCACCTACTGTGAGCTAAACTCTGTCGGGATCCCAGATTCTCAATTCCCAAGCTGGGAATTGAGAGCACCACGGAAATACATAATCTGGTTAACCTATCAGGGACTAGACAAGTAAACAGTCAGGAAGACTGTCTCCAGTTATGTATAGTTATATATATATATATATATATATATATATATATATATATATATATATATATAGTGCCTATTATATGTCAAGCACTATGCTAAGCACTGATGTTAGATAAATAAAACAGATAGTGTGTTACAGCACAGAGTGACAAGTGCCATGGCAGAGATGAGCATAAGGGCTCTCAGAGTGAGGAGTGGCAGAGGTGTCACACAGGATTTCCTTTAGAAGGTCATACTTTGGACAATTGCTGCTCCCAGATATTAAGAAGAGACCCTCTTTCATAACTATAGAAAGATATGTCTACCTTTATCTCTGTGGCACTAGGAAGCTCACAGTTAATTTTTTTTCTTAAAGTTAGGTCAAATTCGAGGGTCTTTTTGCTCTCATTCAGGTCAGGGCATTCAGTCCCAGAAGCTTCTCTATCAATTCTCCTCTACCTAGCAGTAATACAATTTGACTATCTAGTTTGCCTGAAGAACATTCTTCTAGTTTCCTAACTAAAAAGGAAACATTGTCATTTAACAGAAGCAACTGTCTCCTTATTTCCATGGGGAGTAGCTTCAGATAGCTCATGCCTAGAAGTTTTGTTTGCAGCATTTTTTTCTATTCTTTCATTACATTCATATTTATCCCAAGGTCATAAGGAATGTCTGAGAGTTCTTCTGCTCAGCATACCAATAAGATTTATTTTATATTCAGGACAAAGTTTGATGTGGTTTTTTTTTGTTATTGTTTGTTTGTTTGTTTTACAAAATAAGCAAACCCTCAGCAGAATATGTATCTACTAGTAAGTATATATAAGTGGGTATGCAAGGAAGAGGGGGATTTTGTACATAACAACATGTATGAAACTGTGTGTCTTTGTATACATTTGTGTATGTGTGTGAACATGATTCCAATGCAGGATTCTGACATCTAAGCTCTTACCTGTAAGCACTATACTCTAAGGCACTTTTCAATGTTGAGCAAAACTAGAACATCTTATAGAAAATGTTAAAAACCAGAATGTGGAGTTTATAATTGATATGAAAGGCATTGGTGGCTGTAGCAATAAATGATTAAGCAAGCAGTCCAGAGATAAATGGTTAAATTGGGAACGACTGAGGAATCCCCTTACGGCTAGGCTTGCAACACTTCCTCCTCTAAAGCCAGGCCTGCAAACTATTCCTCTTATCTTTGGCCAGACCACAACACCTGAACCACAACTTCCTGAGACCCTTAGGCTAACTAGGTCAAGCAGCCTTACTAGGAACCTCCTGGGTTAGTTGTCCCCTTGCTGCCTGAGAACCAATTAAAGATTGCCAAGCCAACAGTATGAGCCAATAGGGGAAGGCAGAATGGGTATAAAAAGAGGGACTGCCCCTCTGTCGGAGCTCTTACCAGGCAAGCCCCGGGCAGGACATGACCTCCAATTTATACAACTGGAAGAACCAGAACCCTCCTTTCTCACAAAACCCTCAAGGGCGAATCACCCTCCTGGAGTCCATCTTTTATACCCATCAACCCATCAGCTGGGACGATTGCCAACAGCTGGTGAAGTGTGTGGATTGCAAAGGGGGCATCATCGTGAGCGGCTCCAGGGACAGAATGGCCAAGGTATGGTCTTTGGCCTCAGGCCGGCTTGGCCAGTGCTTACACACCATCCAGACTGAAGACCGAGTCTGGTCCATTGCTATCAACCCATTACTCACCTCTTTTGTGACTGGGACGGCTTGTTGTGGGCACTTCTCACCCCTGAGAATCTGGGACCCCAACAGTGGGCAGCTGATGATGCACCTGGGCAGTGACTTTCCCCCAGGGGCTAGGATGCTGGACCTCATGTATGAGTCCCCTTTCACGCTCCTGTCCTGTGGCTCTGACACCTATGTTCGACACTGGGACCTCCGAGCCAGCGTCAGAAAGTGTGTCATGGAGTGTGAGGAGCCCCACAACAGCACCCTGTACTGCTTGCAGGCAGATGGGAACCATTTGCTGGCCACAGGTTCCTCCTACTACGGGGTTGTACGACTATGGGACCTGCGCCAAAGGTCCTGCCTACACGCCTTCCCGCTGACGTCAACACCCCTGAGCAGTTCGGTGTATTGCCTGCGCTTCACCACCAAGCATCTCTATGCAGCGCTGATTTACAACCTTTACGTCCTGGACTTTCTAAACCCATGACAGGCAGGGCCATCCCAGCTGTGGACCAGGGAAACCAGCTACTCAGGGACCTCTCTTGCTTGGAGGGTGCAGTGATGATGCTCCCCACCTACACCCACAGTGCTTGTACCCTTTTTACTGATGGAAGCCGTTTTGTAGAAAAGGGCACCCGATATGCGGGAGATGCCGTAGTCACCCTAGACTCTGTCATCTGGGCGCAAGCCCTAGGACATGGGACCTCTGCCCAAAAGGCTGAGCTGATTGCCCTAACTCAGGCACTCCAATGGGGAAAAGGAGCCAGGCTGCTGCGTCAGCTAAGGTTTGAGCCCAGATTCGAATCTGTTTGAATTCAATTAGTCTTTGTGGTCTATCTTGTGGGGACTCGCTCCATTACAGTGGCCACTGATATTTCTTGGGCAAGGGAGTATGTAGAAAATGATGCTTTTAGAACATTTATTTTTATAAAGGAGGCAGAACCTTTGGACTAATTATCTGTTTCTTTACTTCCCTTGTTTTTGTAATCCAACACAGAGAGTAAGAAGCGAGTTGGGCTTTCCTGAGGCCTGGGACTTTTTTTTGACATCATGATAGCCAGTGTTGGGGAGGTACTGATATGGTAGGAATACACAAAGTTTTACTTTTAGAAAAATCCAAGATGCTGAAACCGGTTTGGCTCAGTGTATAGAGCATCGGCTTGCAGACTGAAAGGTCCCTGGTTCAATTCAGGATCATTAGACAATTATGAATTCAATCCAGGAAGCCAAGAAAAAAATGTATCATATTATCATTGCTAATGCTGAGGAAAAGAACAACCCTTCAAGCTCCCTAAGGTCCAGAGAGATACCATTCAGAGAGTTTGCACTCTGAGGGTAGATAAATAGCCAAACCAAGGTAGAACAAATCACAAATACACTATTAAAACTGGCTGAGAGTATGAGAATAAGTGGTCTGGACAGGAATATGATTACTCGTTCTTGCCTCTGTATGGACTCTGGAACCAGACTTCCTGGTAGGAATACTGGTTCTGCTATTTTAATGTCTGTGAAATATTGGGCAAGTTACTTAATGTCTTCATGCATCAGTGCTAGTACTTATATAGAAGATTCTTCTGAGCATTAAATAAGTTAATATTTGTAAAGTTCTTAGAATATTGTTTGGTGCATAGTAAGTGTTATATAAATTATGTTTAATAATAATAATTAAAAATAAAAATTATTTTTAGTAGGGCATTTAGGTTTTCTTTCTATAATCTGGCCCCTATCTAGCTCTTCAGCTTTATTTTTTTACCATTTCCTCTTAAAATTATATCCTCCGATAATGAAATAAGTGAAAATATACCACATTATTGTATATCTCTATGCCTTAGCCTTGGCCTGGAATATTCTTCCTATCATGTTCATTAATAAATTTTGTCTTCAGACTGCTTCCTCTCAAGATGGTGGAGTAAGTAATACTGTGCTCACCTCTTCCCATGATCACATGAAAAGCACAACTAAATTGTAGAACAACCATTCCTGACAATCACCTGAAGACTACCTGAGCAGAAGTCCTATAACTAAGGATATCCTATATAATAAAAGTCTAGGTGGCATCGCACTAAGTCATCACAAGATGACCACTCCATATTGTCACAATATGGCCGCCCCCACATCTTCCCAAGATGGTCATCACAAGATGGCCAGCAGGGGAGGGAGTTGGGGTGGTTGGGCTGGCTGGGGAGGACAATTGAGGGCAACCAGGCCTGCAAAAGAAGGCGGATGGGTGCAACAAGGCTAGCAGGAAAGGACAGTTAGGGGTGACCAGGCTGGCAGAGGAGGACAATTGGGGGAGACCAGGCCAGCAGGAGAGGGCAGTTGGGAGCTATCAGGCCTTCAGGGGCGTGCAGTTGGAGGCAATTGGGCTGGCAGAGGAGGACAGTTGGGGATGATTGAGCTGGCAGGAGGGCAGTTAGGCGTTAATCAGACCAGTAAGGGATCGGTTAGGGAGTGATCAGGCAGGCAGGCATGTGAGTGGTTAGAAGCCAGCAATCCCAGATTGTGAGAGGGATGTCCAATTGCCTGTGGGACTGGACCTAAATTGGCAGTGGAACATCCCCCAAGGGGTCCCAGATTGGAGAGGATGCACAAATTTTATGCACTGGACCTCTACTATATGTAGAAGAAGTCACATCAAGTCATGGTAACTTGTCAGTGTAGTGAATGTAAAGGAAGGAGCTTTGTTCTGAAGTTCTGTGAATTGGGATCCAGAGATATTTTGGTAAAACAAATGTAAATTGAATGAAAAGTGTTCTCCTTTTTGGTGGGAGTCTTCTCTATCACCAACACCATCCAGCTTCTCATTTTTGACTTGAACTAGGTTAAACTTATTGGCTATGAAGACAAGTTCAACAGCCACATGCACACAAAGTCTGGGATAGTCTCTTAGGTTATGATCCACAAAAAAAGAATGTCAGAATTAGCCTATCCCCTATTACCATCATGGTCAGCCCCCTGCTCCTTTATTGTTTCCAAATGAACACCTATGTGGAGTAGCTGTGCTATCCCATGTGAATCATTACCTCTGTGCTTACAGTTTCCTCATGGTTGTGTTCATCAATGGGGACATCAAAGAGCATGACTTGTTTTAGCATTGAATTATGTGCTGCCTTTGTGCTAAAAAAAAAAAATCCTCTGGTTTTGCATTTTTATATGGCTTTTATTTTATGTCCACCGACATTTCTTGAATATTTATTATGTGAAGAATGCCATTCTAGGTGCTGTAAAATATGGATAATTGGGCTTTCCCCAGCAATAAGAAAAGGTAAATGAGTGATATGTAGAGCTACAAAAACTGAGATGAGGGCCAGTGGCAAGTGAGGTTCTGTTTCCAAAGCAGCCTTTATTTATTTATTTTTATTTAAATCTATATTATTCAGATTATTACATTTGTTTCTCTTTTTTCCCCTTCATAGCCCCCCTCCACCCAGATCCCACGCCTCCCTCTACCCTTACCTCCCTCCCGTTGACCTCATTCATAGGTGTATGATTTTTGTCCAATCTCTCACTGTATGCCCTCACCCCTTTCCCCTTGAGAATTATCAGTCCACTCCCTTTCTGTGCTCCTGATTCTATTATATTCAACAGTTTATTCAGTTCATCAAATTTTTAATTCACTTAATTTTTAGATTCACTTGTTGAGATATGTATTTGTTGTTCATAATTTTTTGTCTTTTACCTTTTTCTTCTTCCTCTTCTTAAAGAGCACCTTTCAGCATTTCATATAATACTAGTTTGGAGTTGATGAACTCCTTTAGCTTTTTCTTCTCTGTGAAGCTCTTTATCTGGCCTTCATTTCTGAATGATAGCTTTGCTGGATAGAGTATTCTTGGTTGTAGGTTCTTGCTATTCATCACGTTGAATATTTCATGCAACTCCCGTCTGGTCTGCATCGTTTCTGTTAAGAAATCAGCTGATAGTCATATGGGTACTCCCTTGTAGGTAATGAACTTGTTTTTCTCTTGCTGCTTTTAATATTCTCTCTTTGTCTTTTGCTCTTGGTATTTTAATTATGATGTGTCTTGGTGTAGTCCTCTTTGGATTCCTTTTATATGGGGTTCTGTGTGCTTCTTGGACTTCTAAGTCTATTTCTTTTACCAGATGTGTGAAGTTTTCAGTCATTATTTCTTTAAATAGGTTTTCAGTATCTTGCTCTCTCTCTTCTTCTGGCACCCCTACAATTCTGATGTTGGTACGCTTGATGCTGTCCCAGAATCTCCTTACATTATGTTCACATTTTTGCATTCTTTTCTCTTCTTGCTTTTCCAGTTGAGTGTTTTCTGATTCTTTATATTTCAAATTTTTAACTTGATTCTTGCCTTCCTCTAGTCTGCTGTTAGGTCTCTGGATAATATTTTTTATTTCAGTCACTATATGTTTAATTTCTAGTTGGTCCTTTTCCATCTCTAGTTGGATCTTTTCCATCTCTAGTTTGTCCTTTTTCATCTCTAGTTGGTCCTTTTTCATCTAATCTTGGGTCTCGCTAACTTTATCCCACTTTTCAAGGATATTCTTGAAAAACCTTATAAGCATGGTTTTGAACTCTATATCCAGTCGTTTGTTTTCCTTCATTTCTTTTGTTTGTGATCCCTTCCCTTGTCTAGGCATTTTCACTATGCCAGGAGAACTTCTGTATTGGATTCAACCTTATGATACAAGAGCTGCAAAACTGAAAAAGCCTCTCTGTTGAACTTGGGATGGGTGGAGTCTCAGGGCTTAATAGTCGGCCCCGCCCTCCATGGCCCCCGATTCTCATGCGACTGGGTAATCACTGGAGCGGTCCCTGTGTGCACACTAGCACTCTCGTGCAGTGCCTCTAGACTGCTGCCCCTCTGGCTCCCCTGCACTCCAGGACCACACGAGTCTGGGTCCCCAAGATTTCGCCGGAAACTGGGGTTTAGTGGAGTTAGAAATGGCACAGTTGGGAGAGTCTGTCTCCTGCCCACTCGTGAAAGCCAGCAACACAATCAGCAGTTGGTCCTCTGGGCAAAGTGCTGTGTGCGACACCAGACTTCTAATCTTTTGCAACTCCCCTAAATTTTCATGCACTTCTCCCCCTTCACAGTCCAAACTCCCCCTATATGAGTTTCAGCTGGACCTGGGGTTTAGTGTCGTAGGATAAGGGGTTCAATGTCATTGAGAGTCTCTGTCTCCCTCCCGCCAGAGAAAGCCAGCCAGGTACTCAGGCACCCACTCTCTCCACTTGCGTGTCTCTGTACCTCAGCTTTTTGCAGCTCCTCTGGGTCTCTCTGAGCCCCTCTCTTTCCTTCTCTTTGTAGAATTTCCGCTCAGCCGCCAGCTTTCCTATGGTTCTGGATGATGTCCGTTCTGTCTTTTAGTTGTAGTTTTGAAATTGTTGTGTGAGGTAGCAGTGTAGGTGTTTACCTATACTGCCATCTTGGTTCCACCTCTATTTCTTCTTCTTGTCTAATTGCAATGGCAAATACTTCCAGTGCCATGTCGAACAGGAGTGGTGAGAGTAGGTATCCCTTTTCCTAGGGGAAATGGTTTTAGATTTGCCCATTGAATATGATGTTAGCTGTAGTTTGTCATATATGACTTTTATTATGTTGAGGTATGATCCTTCTATTCCCACCTTGTTGAGGTTTTTTTTTTTTTAAGAAAGAATGTTGTATTTTGTCAAATGCTTTTTATGCATCAATTGATATGATCATCTGATCTTTAACTCTCAATTTGTTTATGTGATGTATTATGTTTATTGATTTGTGGATATTGTAACATTCTTACATCTTGGGATGAATCCTCCTTGGTCATAGTGTATGATCTTTCTGATGTACTGCTGGATCTGATATGCTAAAATTTTGTTGAGGATTTTGGCATCTATGTTCACGAGGCATATTGGCCTATAATTCTCTTTCATTATGTTGTTTTTATCTGGTTTTGGTATTAAGGTGATGCTGGCTTCATAGAAGGAGCTTGGAAGTGTTTATTCCTCTTGAATTTTTTAAATAGTCTGAGGAGGATAGGTTTTAGTTCTTCCTTGAATGTTTGGTAAAGCTCCCCTGAGTAGCCCTGTGGCCCCGTGCTTTTCTTTGCTGGAAGCATTTTGATGATTGCTTCAATTTATTCCATAGTTATTGGCCTATTGCGATGTTTAGATTCTTCCTGGTTGAATTTTGGAAGGTTAGACTTTTCTAGGAATATGTCCATTACTTCCAGTTTGTCCAGTTTGTTGGAATAGAATTGCTCATAGTGTTTTTTTAACAATCCTTTGTAATTCGATGGGGTCTGTTGTTATTTCACCTCTTTCATTTCTGATTTTTTTATTTGGATCCTCTCTTCTTGCTTCTTGGTGAGCCTGGCTAGAGGTTCATCAATCTTGTTTATCCTTTCAAAGAACCAGCTCTTGATTTTGTTGAACTTTTGTATTGTTTCTTTGGTCTCTATGCCATTTATCTCTGCTCTGATCTTTATTATTTCCTTCCTTCTGCTTACCCTGGGTTTTTCTTTCTTTTTAAAACAATGTATTTTATTGATTTTTTTTTTTACAGAGAGGAAGGGAGAGGGATAAAGAGTTAGAAACATCAATGAGAGAGAGACATCAATCAGCTGCCTCCTGCATGCCCCTTATTGGAATGTGCCCACAACCAAGATACATACCCTTGACTGGAATGGAATCGAACATGGGACCTTTCTGTCCAGAGGCCAACACTCTATCCACTGAGCCAAACTGGTTTCGGCTGGGTTTTTCTTGTTGCTCTCTTTCTAGCTCTTTGAGTAGTAGGGTTAAGTAATTTATTACCTTTTTTTTTTTTTTGCATTAGGCATGTATAGCTATGAACACCTCTCAAGACTGTTTTTGCTGTGTCCCATAGATTTTGTATTGTGTGTTTTCATTGTCATTTCTTGCTATGATGTTGTTTTTTTTTTATTTCTTCCTTGATGTCTCTGGTTACCTAATCATTGTTTTATAGCATGCTATTTAGTCTCCATATGTTTGATTTTTGGGGGTATTGTTTCTATTGTAGTTGATTTCCAGTTTTATGCTACTGGTATCTGAGAAGAGGCTTGATATGATTTCTATCTTCTTGAATTTGAAGAAACTTTTCCTTGGACCCAACATATGGTCTATCTTGAAAAATGACCCATCTGCACTTGAGAAGAATGTGTTTTCTGTGGCTTTGGGGTGAAATGATTTAAAGATGTCAATTAACTCTGTCTGGTCTAGTGAGTCATTTAGGATTGATGTTTCTTTGCTGATTTTTTTTTAGAGGATTTGTCCAGTGGTGATAGTGGGGTATTGAAGTTTCCTAGTATGATTGTATTTGTGTAAATCTCTACCTTGATATCCTCTAGGAGATTTTTATGTATTTGGGTGTTCCTGTATTTGGTGCATATATGTTTACCAGAGTTATTTCCTCCTGTATTGTCCGCTTTAGTATTATGAAATGGCCTTCCTTATCTCTTGTTATGTCCTTGAATTTGAGATCTAATATGTCAGATATAAGTATTGTTCCCCAGCTTTTTTTTTTTTCATTTCCATTTGCTTGAAAATTCTTTTTGTATCCCTTCACTCTCAGTCTTTGTGAATCTTTTATTCTGAGGTGGATTTATTGTAGACAGGAGATATATGGGTCATTTTTCTTATGCAATCCGTTACCCTACATCTTTTGATTGGAGCATTTAATCCATTTACATTTAACGTTATTATTGTTCGTATTTGTTTGTTGCCATTTTTATGCTTTATCCCTGTATTCTTTTTTTTTATATATATATAGCAGACACTTTACAATTTATTGTATTGCTGGTTTGATGGTAATAAATTTTCTTAGTCCTTTTTTGTATGTGAAGCTCCTGATTTCACCTTCAATTTCAATTGAAAGCCTTGCTGGGTACAGTATTCTTGGATTCAGACCCTTCCTTTGCATATCTTTGTATATTTCATTCTATTCCTTCTTGGTCTGATAAGTTTCTGTTGAGAAATCAGTCACTAGTCTGATGGGGGTTTCTTTGTAGGGAACTTTCTTTCTCTCTCTAGGCACTTTTAAGATTCTCACTTTGTCATTAGCGTTTGCTAATTTAATTATAATGTGCCATGGTGTCGGTCTTTTGGGGTTCATTTTGCTTGGGACTTGTGTGAGCTTCTAGGATTTCTGTGTGTTTTTTCTTCCATATATCAGGGAATTTTTCTGTCATTATTTCTTCAAACAGGTTTTCTATTTCTTGCTCAGTTTCTTATCATTCTCTACACCCTATTATGTGGATGTTATTTTTTTGTGTGTGTGTTGTCCCATAGTTCCCTTAGGCTCTCCTCCTGTTTCTCCTGCTTTTTATTTTTCTAGAAGCTGCTCTACTTTGGTATTTTTTATTACCTTGTCTTCTAGATTATTGATGCATCCCTCTGCTTTTTCTAGTCTACTTTTTAAAAGTATATATATATATATATATATATATATATATATATATATATATAATTGATTTTTTACAAAGTGAAAAGGAGAAAAATAGAGTTAGAAACATCAATGAGAGAAAAAACATCCATCAGCTGCCTCCTGAATACCCCCTATTAGGGATGTGGCAGCAACCAAAATATGTGCCCTAAACCAGAATCAAACATGGTACCTTTCAATCCACAGGTTGACACTTTATCCACTGAGCCAAACTGGTTTTGTATCTAGTCTACTTTTGATGCTTTCTGTTGAGTTCTTTACAGCAGCTATGTCATTTTTTAATTTTTTCTTAGTTTTTCTTAATTTCCTCTTGCCTCTTACTCATATTGTCTAATTTGTCTTGCATTCTTTTCAGTCACCTTATGACTATTTCTGTGAGTTTTTTTCCTCTGGCAGGTTGCTTGCCTCCATTTCATTTACTTTCTTTTCTGGTTATTCCTGCTTTTCTTTCATATGTGAAATATTTCTTTTTATCCCCAGGGTCTCTCTTCTCTAGGTGTCTGGTTCTATAGTTCTCCCTCTCCTTATCCTAAGTGAAATCTGACCTTTCCACATGTAGTGTAGAGCTTCTCTGAATCTTAGTGTTTGCACCAACTGGGGATGGGTGCTCTGGGGCTCACAGCTGTTCAGTGGGCACCACAGTTGTAGATTTTCAGGCTTCTGATAACATCCACTTTCCCCTTCAAGATGGTGTGGTTCCCCGCATCCGAGCTGGTGTCTCCGGGAGGAAAACCCACCAGGAGTGGGGGCTTCCCAGTCAGGGGAACCCCATCCAGTGTTCCCCGACCTTCTCCTGGAGTATAGCTGTCCCTGACTCACCAACAAACACTCCCAATGCGACCCTCAGCTGTTCTCTCTGTCTGCTCACCAATAAGGCTCAGGACACATCCATTTATACTGCTGCCATTTTTTTCTATTTTATTTTTTAAATTTCTTTATTGATTAAGGTATAACATATGTGTCCTCAACCACCCATTACCTCTACACCACCCCATGCCCTCACCTCCCTTTTTTCTGTGTCCATTAGTTAGGCCCATATGCATGCATACAAATCCTTTGGTTGATCTCTGTCCCTTACTCCCACCCACCTCTATCTTTCCTCTGAGGTTTGATGGTTTGATAGATGTTTCTCTGTCTCTGGATCTGTTTTTGTTTATCAGTTTATGTTGCCCATTATATTCCACAAATGGGAGAGATCATGTGATACTTATCTTTCTCAGACTGGCTCATTTCACTTAGCACAATGGTCTCTAGTTCCATCAGTGCTGTTGCAAATGGTAAGAACTCTTCCTTTTTATTGCAGCATAGTATTCCATTGTGTAGATGTACCACAGTTTTTAAATCACTCACCTGCTGATGGGAACTTAGGCTGTTTCCAAATCTTAGCTCTGGTGAATCATGCTGCTTTGAACATAGGGGTACATATAACCTTTCTGATTGGTGTTTCCAGATTCTTGGGACATATTGCTAGAAGTGAGATCACTGTGTCAAATGTGAGCTCCACTTTTAGGTTTTTTTTGAGTAAACTCCATAATATTATCCACAGTGGCTGCACTAGGCTGCATTCCCACCAGCAGTGCATGAGGGTCCCTTTTTCTCTGCATCCTTCCCAACACTTGTTGTTTGTTATTTGTTGATGATAGTCACTCTGACAGATGTGATATTTTAACATATTGTCTTTTTGATTTGCAGTTCTCAGATAATTATTGACTTTGAGCATGTTCTCATATGTCTCTTGGCCTTTCTTCTGTCTTCTTTTGAAAAATATCTAATTAGGTCCTTTACCCATTTTTTATTAGATTGTTAGTCTTCCTTTTGTTAAGGTGCATGAGTTTCTTGGAAATGTTGGAGATTAAACTCTTATTGATGATAACATTGCAAAATATGTTCTTTCATGCAGTGGACTTCCTTTTTGTTTTGTTAATGATTTCTTTTGCTGTGAAAAAGTTTTTTATTTTGATGTAGTCCCATTTGTTTATTTTCTCTTTAGTTTCCATTGCCCAGTCCAGTGATTAGAAAAATCATTAGTCAACAGAGTGTCAAATTGCAGCTCTCGAGCTGCATGTGGCTTGCAAACCACAGTTTGCCAATTACTGGCCTAGGCCAGCAGCATTATCAGTGAAAAAATTCCTTTAGCATATGTCTGAGATTTTTCTGCCTATGGATTCCTATAGTATTTTTATGGTTTCCTGTCTTATGTTTAAAGCCTTTATTCACTTGAGTTTATTTTTGTGTATGGTGCAAATTGGTGGTCTAGTTTCATTTTTTCTGTCCAATTTTCTCAGCACCATTTATTGAAGACACTGTCATTACTCCATTGTAAATTCAAGCTTTCTTTTTAAAATATTAATTGGACATAGTGGTTTGGTTCGATTTATGGGTTCTCTGTTCTGTTCCATTGGTCTATATGTCTGTTCTTCTGCCAGTACTAGGTAGTTTTGAGAACAGAGGCTTTGTAATTCAGCTTGACATCTCGTATTGATATCTTACCTACTTTGTTGTTCCTCAGGATTGGTGTTGCTATTCAGGGTCTTTTTTTTTCCAGATGAATTTTTGGAAAGTTCATTCTAGGTCTGTCATATATGCTATTGGCATTTTATTTATTTGTATTTTTAAAAAATATTATTTTATTGTTTATGGTATTACACATAGTACTACATGTATCTCCCTTTTTTACCAAATGACCTTCCCCCAGCCTCACCTAACCCATGTTCTAATCCTACCCCCCAGTGTCTTGTGTCTATTGGCTGTGCTTATATGCATGCATACATATCCTTCGGATAATCTCTTTACTCCTCCTCCCCAAGACTCCCCAGCTTTCCTACTGTAATTTCAAAGTCCATTATATGATTTACTTCCTCTGTATCTATCTTTGTTCATCAGGTTAGAATGTTCTTTATTTTCTATAAATAAGTGAGATCATATGGTATTTTTCTTTCATTGCCTAGCTCATTTCACATAGCATAATGCTGTCCAGTTCCATCCATGCTGCTGCGAATGGTAAGAATTCCTGATACTTTACAGCAATGTAGTATTCCATTGTGTAGATGTACCATAGTTTTCTAATCCATTCATATGCTGATAGGCATTTAGGCTGTTTCCAAATCTTAGCTATGGTGAATTGTGCTGCTATGAACATAGCGGTACATATATCCTTTCAGATTGGTGTTTCTAGTTTCTTAGGATATATTCCTTGAAGTGGGATTACAGGGTCAAATGGGAGTTCCATTTTTAGTTTTGTGAGAAAACATTATTCTGTACTCCACAGTGGCTGCACCAGTCTGCATTCCCACCAGCAGTGCAACAGTGTTCCTTTTCCCCTGCATCCTTGACAGCAATTGTCGTTTCTTGATTTTTTGAGGACTGCCATTCTGACATGTGTGAGATGATATCCCATTGTCATTTTTATTTGCATCTTTCAGATAATTAGTGACTTTGAGCATGTTTTCTTATGTCTCTTGGCCTCTGTTTTGACTTCTTTTGAGAAGTATCTATTTATTTCCATTGTTCATTTTTAATTGGATAATTTATCTTCCTTTTGTTAAGTTGTATGAATTCCCTGTAAATGTTGGAGATTAAACTTTTATCAGTGATAACATTTGAAAATATGTGCTCCCATACAGTGGGCTTTCTTGTTGTTTTGTTGATGGTGTCTTTTGCTGTGCAAAAGCTTTTTATTTTGATGTAGTCCCATTTGTTTATTTTCTCTTTAGTTTCATTGTCCTAGGAGTGGTATCAGTAAAGAAATTGCTTCGGCATATGTCTGAGATTTAGCTGCCTGAGGATTCCTCTGGTATTTTTAATCCCTTTATCAATTTTGAATTTATTTTGTATATGGTGTAAATTGGTGGTCTACTTTCAGTTTTTTTGCATGTATCTGTCAATTTTCCCAACACCATTTATTGTAAATACTGTCTTGACTCCATTGTATTTCATGCCTGTCAATTTTCCCAACACCATTTATTTTAAATACTGTCTTGACTCCATTGTATTTCATGCCTATGTCAAATATTAATTCAGCATAGTTGTTTGGGTTGATATCTTGGATCTCTGTTCTATTCCCCTGATCTATATGTCTGTTCTTGTGCCAGTACCAGGCTGTTCTTACAACAGTTTCTTTGTAATATAGCTTGAAATCTCGTATTGAGATCCCACCTACTTTGTTCTTCTTTCTCAGGATTTCTGTGGCTATCTGGATTCTTCTTCTTCTTCTTCTTCTTCTTCTTCTTCTTCTTCTTCTTCTTCTTCTTCTTCTTCTTATTAATATTATTATTATCATCATTCCAGATGAATTTTTGCGGAGTTCTTTCTAGATCTGTGAAATATGCCACTGGTAATTTAATGGGGAGTGCATTGAATTTATAGATTGCTTTGGATAGTATGGACATTTGGATGATGTGTATTCTACCAATTCATGAACACAGTATGTTCTTCCATCTGTTTATGTCTACCTCTATATTTTTTTCAGTGTCCTGAAGTTTTCAGTGTATAGGTCTTTTACCTCCTTAAGTTTATTCCTAGGTATATTAATTTTATTTTGCTAGATATTAAATGGGATTGCTTATTTAGTCTCTCTTTCTGTAAGTTCACTATTGGTGTATAGAAATACAATAAATTTCTTGGTGTTAATTTTGTATCCTGCTATATTGCCAAATTCATTTATTAAGTCTAATAATTTTTAATGGAGTCTTTAGAGTTTTCTATGTACAATATCACGTGTTCTGCAAATATAAACAGTTTTACTTCTTCTTTAAGAATTTGGATACATTTTATATCTTCTTCTAGTTGGATTGCAATGGCTAGTACTTTCAGAACTACGCTGAACAGGAGTGCTGAGAGTGGGCATCCTGAATTGTTCCTGTTCTTATAGGAAATGGTTTTAACTTTTGCCCATTGAGTATGATATTGGCTGTGGGTTTGTCATATATGGCTTTTATTATGTTGAGGTATAATTCCTGTATTCCCACTTTGCTGTGGGTTTTTATCAAGAAAGGGTATTGGATTTTTATAAATTTTTTTCTGCATCAATTAATATGACTATGATATTTATTTATTTATTTATATTTAAACTGCTTTATTTTTTAATTTCTTTATTGATTAAGGTGTTACATATGTTTCCTTATTCCCTACTTGACCCCCCAACACCCCACTCATGCCCTCACCCCTTGTTGTCTGTGTCCTTGGTTATTCTTATATGCATACATGCAAGTCCTTTGGTTGATCTCTCCTCCTTACCCCACGCTCCCCTATTTTCTCTCTGAGGTTTCATTGTCTGATCGATATTTCTCTGTCTCTCGATCTGCTTTTGTTAATCAGTTTATGTTGCTCATTATATTCCATAAATGAGTGATATCATGTGATACTTATCGTTCTCTGACTGGCTTATTTCACTTAGCATAATGGTCTCCATTTCCATCCATGCTGCTGCAAATGGTAGGAACTCCTTTTTTACTGCACCATAGTTTTCCATGTTGTAGATGTATCATAGTTTTTTAATCCACTCATCTGCTGATGGGTACTTAGGTTGTTTCCAAATCTTTGCTATTTTAAATTATCCTGCTATGAACATAGGGGTACATATATCCTTTCCGATTGGTGTTTCTAGTTTCTTGGAATAATTTCTTAGTAGTGGGGTCACTTAATCAAATGATTTAATCTCCAACATTTACAGGGGACTCATACTACTTAAACAAAGAAGATAAACAAATGAATGAAAAAATGGGCAATGGACCTAAAAATAGATACTTTTTGAAAGAAAACAGAAGGAAGGCCAAGAGGCACATGGACACATGCTCAAAGTCACTAATCATTTGAAAGTTGTAAATCAAGATGACAATATGGTACCATCTGACACCTACCAGAATGGCTGTCATCAACAAATCAACAAAGGGCAAGTGCTGGAAAGGATTAGGAGAATAAGGAACCCTCATGGACTGCTGGTAGGAAAGCAGACTGGTACAGCCATAATGGAGAACAGTATGGACATTTTCTCAAAAAAACTAAAAATGTAACCTGCTTTATTTTTTATTTCCTTAATTTCTTTATTGATTAAGATATTACATATGTGTCCTTATCCCTCCATTACCCCACCCCCCACTCAGTCATGTCCTTAGCCCCCTGGTGCCTGTGTCCATTGGTTAACCTTATATGTATGCATAAAAGTCCTTTACTTGATGTCTGCCCCTTACCCACACACTCCCTTACTTTTCCTCTAAGGTTTGACAGACTGGGATCCATGTTTCTCTGTCTCTGGATATGTTTTTTTTTTCATCAGTTTATGTTCACTATAAATAAGTGTTATCATGTGATATTTATCTTTCTCTGATTGGCTTATTTCATTTAGCATAATGCTTTCTAGTTCCATCCATGCTGGTGCAAATGGTAAGAATTCTTTCTTTTCTACTGCAGTGAAGTATTCATTGTGTAGAATTACCATAATATTTTAATCCACTCATCTGCTGATGGGCACTTAAGCTGTTTCCAAATCTCAGCTATGGTGAATTGTACTGTTATTAACATTGGAGTGCATATGTCCTTTCTAATTGGAGTTTCTAGTTTCTTGGGATTCATTCCTAGAAGTGGGATCACTGGGTCAAATGGGAGTTCAATTTTTAGATTTTTGAGGAAACTTCATTCTGTTCTCCACAGTGGCTGCACCAGTCTGCATTTCCACCAGCAGTGCGTGAGCGTTCATTTTTCTCCGCATCCTCACCAGCACTTTTCATTTATTGATTTGTTGATGATTGCCATTTTGACAGGTGTGGGATGGCACTGCATTTTAGTTTTGATTTGCATCTCTTGGATGATTAGTGAATTTAAGCATGATTTTATATGTCTCTTGACCTTCCTTCTGTCTTCTTTCGAAAAGTATCTATTTAAGTCTGTTGCCCATTTTTTTGATTGGGTTATTCATCTTCCTTTTGTTAAGTTGTATGAGTTCCATGTAAATATTGGAGATTAAACCCTTATCAATGATAACATTGGCAAAAATGTTTTCTCATGCAGTGAGCTTTCTTGTTTTGTTGATGGTTTCTTTTGGTATGTAAAAGCTTATTAATTTGATGTGGTTCCTTTTGTTTATTTTCACTTTAGTTTCCATTGTCCTAGGTGCAGTATCTGAAGAAATTCCTTCGGCATATGACTGGGATTTTTCTGCCTGTGGATTTCTCTAGTATTTTTATGGTTTCTCATCTTACGTTTAAGTCCTTTATCCATTTGAGTTTATTTTTGTATATGATGTAAGCTGTTGGTCTAGTTTCATTTTTTTTTCATGTGTCTGTCCAATTTTTTCAACACTATTTATTGTAAAGATTGTTTTGTCCCCATTGTATGTTCATGCCTCCTTTGTCGATTATTAATTGAGCATAGTGATTTCATTTTTTATGGCTTCTCTATTTTATTCCTTTGATCTATATGTTTGTTCTTGTGTCAGTACCAGGCTGTTCTGAGAACAGTGGTTTTGTAATACATCTTGAGATCCTGTCTACTTTGTTCTTTCTCATGAATGCTGCTGCCTTTGGGGGTCTTTTTATATTCCCGATTAATTTTTGGAAAGTTTGTTTTAAGTTTGTGAAATATGCTGTGTGTCATTTAATGGGGAGTGTATTGAAAATATAGAATTTCTTTGGGTAGTATGGACATTTTAATGATATTGATTCAACCAGTCCATGGACATGGTATGTTCTTCCATCTGTGTATGCCTATTTCTTTTCAGTGTCCTGTAGTTTTCCACCCATAGGTCTTTTACCACCTTAGTTAAGTTTATTCCTAGATATCTTAATTAATTAACTAATTAATTAATTAATTAATTATTTTTGCTGAGATGGTAAATGCAATTGCTTTTTTAGTCTCTTTTTCAATACGTTCATTATTGGTGTAAGAAAATGCTATAGATTCTCAGTTAATTTTGTATCCTGTTGCATTGCTGAATTCATTTAAGTGTAACAGTTTTTTGATGAAGTCTTTAGGATTTTCTATGTACCATATCATGTCATCTGTGAACAAGGAGAGTTTTACTTCTTATTTTCTAATTTGGATGGTTTTATTTCTTTTTCTTTTCTGATTGCAATGGCTAGCAATCCCAGTACTATTTTGAACAGGATTGGTGAGAGTGGGAATCCCTGTCGTGTTCCTATTCTCAGGCAAAATGGTTTTAGTTTTTGCCATTAACTATGATGTTGGCTGTGGGTTTGTCATATATGGCTATTATTTTGTTTAGGTTTGATCCTTCTATTCCCACCCTGCTTGGCCCCGGAGGATGACTGGTTAGCCAAAGATGAGTAAGATTCCTCAGGGAAGGAATCACCTAAGACAGACACAGTCGCAGAGGGGCCATCAGGATAGATCTTGGGGCTCAATAGAGGTAAGGCACAGACTCTCACCACCCCCAATCTTGCAGGGGTCTGAACTTTCACCCCTTTTGAGGGATGTCTCCTGCCCCCATGGATACCATGTTTCCCATGCTCAGCACAGATTGGGACCCAGGTAACAGACAGAAACATGCCGACAGCAGCTGCCCTATATCTAAATTCAGCCTAGCACTAGGAATGCTCAGTGCCTACTCAATGCAAATAAATCTTTCCACTAACATGTACAGGGTAATCTAAGATTGTTGGTAGAGTATTAAACTTTATGTAAAAGAGTTATCGATCTTTCAGATTAATTTAAATTGGTGAACTGAAATAAGCAAACACCCAAGAAAATTTAAGTGTACTGGACAAAACGCTGTTTCTAAAGTGTTAATTAAAATTCCTATTGATAGCTCATCTCATGGTAAAATTGTTTAATATGCAATGAACATAAAACAAGCATATCTGTGTGCAAAAAAATTAAAATTTAAAGTTATCAAGATTGCATTAAAAATTTTTACTAAATTCTCCATTAATCGAAAAAAGTGGGAGAGGGATAATAGGATAATATCATGTAAGGAAAAATATCTGGTAAGTAAATTATATTAAGAAAATTTTCACTTTAGAAAATAGCATAACCAATGAACATAGACACTGGGGGGTTGGGGTATGCCTGGGAGGGAGGGGGCAATGGGGAGATATGTATAAAAAGTTAATAAAAATTAAAAAAATAATAATTTCCATTTATAATACTAACAGCAAGACACCCAGGAAAAACACACTTGGTGCCAAAATAAGCCAAAGGAAAAGCGTTTAGACGAAAATAAAAAGGACCCCAAGTCAATTTTATAGAAAAGATTCCTTTATTAACTCTTGGTCAAGAATATGTTTATATACTTTCAGAAAACATCTCCAAGACCAAGTGGAGTCCTGCAACAGAGAGGAACTGACAGGTCTGCACCAACCATGAAAACAAGAGGAGAAACAGTTCAGAGATGGAAGATGCAGACGTTGTTTTGCCATGTGAGCAGTCAGAAGCAGTGCATCACTACAGGATGCCTAGAACCAAATAAGAGAGGGTTGGACCAGCATTGCCACAATTTTTCCACTATCCATACACCATTGGTGATATGTACACATAAGAAACTCTTTGACAGAGAGAAAAAATGGCGGCGGAGTAAACAGACGCATCTGGAGCTTTGTCGCTGGGCAGAGGGAGAGAGAGCGGCTGGGAGTCGCACTGGGAGTGATTGGAGGCAAGTTGGGAGCCAGTTATCCTCCAGGAGAAGGCGGGGAACTGCTGGACGGGGCTCTCCCAGCCGGGCAGCCCCACGGCAAAGGGGTTTTTGCCCGCCTGAGCCCCCGGCAGGAGCGTGGAGACCGCGCCATCTTTCAGAGGGAGGTGGATGTCTGCAGCCATCTGAAGCCGGCAGCTGCGCACACATCAAACAGCTGGGGACCCGGGGACCCAGAGCTCCGCTCTCCAATCTGCACGGACACGCAGCGGACTCAGAGATCCATGGAGCATACGGTGACGTCAGACTGCGCCTGGGATAAGAGGGAGGTCTGAAAGCTGCGGCGGACAGAGGCACCCCGAGCAGCCTGGGACACAGAGCACGGCTTTCCAGGCAGTGCGGACGCTCGGGCGGCGGATTCGGAGATCTGCGCAGCGCGAGGAAGGGTCAGATTTCGCCCAGGTCGGGGTGAGGTCTCCTACCCTCACACAACAGAGACGCGTATGCCTTGGGAGCCTGGCTGCGGGAAAGCTGCCACTGGAGAGGCTCCCAGAGGTGGGCAGGATGTGATCCCTAAATGTGGAGGCAAGCCCTCTGAGCTGTTGACTGAGGAGAGCTCTGGAAAACCACTCCTTTTTTTTTTTTT
>PVJN01006825.1:0-73262 GCA_004026805.1 Lasiurus borealis
AGTATTGTATATATCTAACAAGTAAATGACTAATGATACAATTTCTGATGCTAAAGCTGAGGACTAAGAGTTGACATTTTGAGGGAGGAAACAAAAAAAGAAACAGAGGCATCAGCTTTGACAGGTTTATGAAATCCTCAACACATAAAAGTGTGTACTAACATATATTTCCAGAGTTCTTGTTTGATAAAAAAAAAAAATTGACAAATAATTGCTATATTACCCTAGTAGTGAATTGCTTTGTTTCATAAATACAGACATAAAAATATCATAAAAATGAAAAAGGTAGATTCCTTCTCCCTACTCTCTGTTTTACAAGAAATGAAACTATACCGGGATCGGGCGTAAAACCAATTGGACTCCTGAGAAGACCCAGATTGGAGAGGGTGCAAATTGAACTGAGGGGACCCCAACCCATGCATGAATTTCATGCACTGGGCCTCTAGTTCTATATAATAAAGAGGTAATATGCAAGTTGACCATCACACCCTTGCACAAGATGGCTGCCCCCATGTAGTCACAAGATGGCTGCCACAAGATGGACAGCAAGAGAGGGGAATTGTGGGAGATCGGGCCACAGGGGAGAGCAGTTTCGGGTGACCAGGACAGCAGGATAAGACAGTTAGGGCAACCAAGCAAGCAGGAAAGTTGACTTGGGTGGGGGGAGGAGGTGGAGAGAACCAGGCCAGCAGGGAAGGGCAGTGGAAGGCAACCAGGCTGGCAGACAGAAGTGATAAAGGGGTGATCAGACTAGGAGGCAGGAGCAGTTAGGAGCAATTAGGCAGTGGTTGGGAGCCAGCAGTTCCAGATTGTGAAAGGGATTTTGATTGGTGATTCCATAGGAATCAGGCCTAAATCGGCAGTCACACAGCCGCTGATGGGTGATGGGTCCCAGATTGGAGAGGGTGCAGGCTGGGCTGACAGACACCCTATCCCCACATTGCATGAATTCTGTGCACCAAGCCTCTAGTATTTGTGTGTGTGTGTGTGTGTATGTATGTGTGTGTGTGTAGCCTATCTAATAAAAGAGTAATATGCAAATTGACTGCACCTCGGCTACAACCATAAGCCACGCCCACCAGTCAATCAGAGCGAGTTTGCAAATTAACCCAACAAAGACAGCTACAGCCACAGAGAGAGTAAGAGTGAGGCTTGGATTGCCCCTGGCGATGGAGGAAGCCAAGCTTTCTGCACACCCTGGCGGACTCAGGCTGCCACTTAAGGCAACTGAGTTTCAATGGCTGTGTGAACAGAAGGCATGGCTCCACTCCAGGATACAAAGTGAATTGTAGAAGATAAATAAATCCCAGATACCAGGGCCTCCACTTGGGTCATCGAGGGATGTGGCTGGCCTGCAAGTGACCACTGGTCCCTCGCCCAGGTCATCCCCTGCTCCAAGGGAACACCCACCCTGATCCAAGACACCCTTCAGGGCAAACCAGTTGGCCCCTATCCTATCTAATAAAAGAGTAATATGCAGATTGGCTATCACTCCAACACAAAGGATGACTGACCCCATGTGATCCAAAGATCCAGCTCTAATGTATACACAAGATGGCCACCACAGTTGGCAGGGACCAGGCACACAAGGGAGGGCAGTTGTGGGCGATCAGGCCAGCAGGGAAGGGCAGTTAGGGGTGACCAGGCTGGCAGAGGAGGGAAGTTGGGGGTGACCAGGCCTGCATGGAAGGGCAGTTGGAGAGGACCCAGACCTGCAGGGTAGGGAAATTAGGGGCAAACAGGCTGGCAGGGGAGCAGTTAGGCATCAATCAGGCTGGCAAGAAAGTGGTTAGGGATAATCAGGCTGGCAGGCAGAAGTGGTTAGGGGCAATCAAGAAGGCAAGCAGGTGAGCAGTTGGGATCCAGCAGTCCTGGATCGGGCCTAAATGGGCAGTCAGACATCCCTCAAGGGGTCCCAGATTGGAGAAGGAGCAGGCTGGGCTGAAGGATCTACCCCTCCCCCCCGTGCACAAATTTCATTCACCGAGCCTCTAATATATATATGACTAAGAGACCAAACGATGGGAATGAGTGGTCTACCAGTCGCTATGATGTGCACTAACCACCAGGGGGCAGACTTTCAATGCAGCAGCTTTCCTCTGCTAGTCTGTGTGCTCTGACAGCCAATCTCCTGTGGACGGCCAACCTCCCATGGTCCTTCTCCCTTTGTCAGCTGGTCAATCTCCCGCAATCCCTACCCCTGCTTGCCAAACTCCTACAGCCCCTCTCCCTGGCCCCAATGGGACTGAGCTAGATGGCCCCAATTGGCTCTGATTCCTGGCAAACCCAAGGAACCCCACCTTGGGGGTACAAATTTGTGTATATGGCCTCTATTGTTCATATATGGTATATAGGTATGTATGTATGCATGCATGTATGAATGCATGTATATAGGTATAGGCATCCACAAACAAATTCATATGTTATATATATATATATATATATATGTTATATATGAGAAATTGATAAGGGTATTAATGATGTGATATAAATGTACATTATAAATATACATATACAGCACATACATACATATATTATTTACTGAAGGCCTGATGCATGAAAATTCGTGTAAGAATAGGCCTTCTTTCCCCCAGCTGCCAGCAGTACTTTCCCTCCAATACCCGGGACCCAGGCTGATGGTATTGGCTTCCCTCTGGCATCTGAGACCCAGACTTCCCTCCTATAGCTGCCAGAAGGCATCTGGGATCCGGGCTGCTTCACCCCTCCGGCTGCCAACAGGAACCTGGAACCCAGGCTGGCTGGCTTCGCTTGGGCCGCCTGCAGGCACATTAGGAAGGATATCTGGAATGACATCTGGGAGATGTCTGGTCTAATTAGTATATTACCCTTTTATTATTAATAATGTGTGTGTGTGTGTGTGTGTGTGTGTGTGTATCTGTGTACCCCTTTCTATTAGTATAACTCTTAGTTTTTCTCTCTAAACTGACTACAGAAAAATGCATTTTCTCCTCTTCAATGTCTTAAATTTGCAGAGCCATGTTCCTAAATAGAATATCAAAGGTAGTTCAACAACACATACACAAAAAAAAAGCAAAAAGTCAATCAAATTCAGACATACAACATTAACAATCCTGTCTTTCCACAAACGTAAGCCTATTATTTCACACCTTCTCTTTATCGTCAAACCCCCAGTATCTCCTCAACCCTCCTTACTTGGTTCTCATAAAATGGAAGCTAACATGTTCCTACTATTACATGCACTAGTCTATCTGGATGTGTATCTATGCATACATTCTTTTCTAATCTATCCAAGAGTAATATGCAAATTGACCATATCTCCGCTACACCACCAGCCATGCCCACAAGCCAATCAGGAGTGAGTGTGAAAATTAACCCCAACCAAGATGGTCGTGGCCATGGGGAGAGCAGGAAAGAGGCTTAGGTTTCCCCAGCAATGGAGGAAGCCAAGATTTCTGCACACTATGGCCAGCCCAGGCCTCCATTTAATGCTACAAAGTTCCAATTATAGAAGATAAATAAATCCCAGACACCAGGGCATCCGCTTGGGTCACCGGGGCATGTGGCTGTCCTGCAAACCACCACAGGCCCCTAAACCAGGCCGCCCCATACCCCAAGGGAACCCTCACCCTGATCCGGGACACCCTTCAGGGAAAACTAGCTGGCCCCCACCCATGCACCAGGCCTCTATCCTATCTAAAGAGTAATATGCAGATTGACCATCATTCCAACATACAAGATGGCTGACTCCATGTGGACACAAGATTGCTGCCCCCATGTGAACACAAGATGGCCACCACATGATGGCCTGCAAGGAAAGGACATTGTTAGTGATCAGGCCAGCAGGAAAGGGTAGTTGGGAGGGACCAGGCCTGCAAGAGAGGGCAGTTGGGGGCAATCAAGCCTGCAGGAGAGGGCAACTAGGGATGACCAGGTCAGCAGAGAAAGGAAGTTGGGGTTGACCAGATCTGCAGAAAAGGGGGGGGGGACCCAGGCTTGCAGGGGAGAACACTTGGGGGAAATCATGCCTGCAGGGAAGGGCAGTTAGGAGCAAACAGGCTGTCAGAGGAACAATTAGCATCAATCAGGCTGGCAGGGGAGTGGTTAGGGGGTGATCAGCCTGGCAGGCAGAAGCAGTTAGGAGCAATCAGGAGGGCAGGCAGGTGAGTAATTGGGATCCAGTAGTCCTGGATTGTGAGAAGTATGTCCAATGGACATTGGACATCCCTCGAGGGGTCCCATATTGGAGAGGGTGCAAACTGGGCTAAGGGACACTTCCCCACCCCCCAGGCATGAATTTTGTGCACTGGGCCTTTAGTAAATATATAAAAGGCTAATATGCTAAGTGTCCAACCATCCGACCAGTCACTATGATATACACTGACCACCAGAGAGCAGACGCTTACCGCAGGAGCTGACATAACGTGTACTGGTCATTTAGAGCAGTGGTTCTCAGCCTTCCTAAGGCCGTGACCCTGGCATACAGTTTCTCATGTGGTGGTGACCCCCAACCATGAAATTTTGCTACTATTATGCATCGTGATATAAATATCTGCATTTTCTGATGGTCTTAAGCGACCCCTGTGAAAGGGTCGTTCAACCCCCAAAGGGGTCGTGACCCACAGGTTGAGAACCGCTGATTTAGAGAGAAATAGCATCATAGACATGGCGCCAACAAAGCAACACTTGGCTTCCCCAAGTGGGACAAAGGCCCTGCCACCACTCTGGAGCGACATGCCACCAAATCATAGCTGACACTGCCGAGACGCCCTGGTGCAAAACGCAGCCCACAACCCAGCCGGACCTGGAAACAGTGGCTGTGGGTGCCAGATAATGATGTCATATATCAAAGCCCAGCTTCCTCTCCCTAGCAACAAGCCACTTAACAATAAATGGCACCATGGACCTGTTGCCAACAAAGCAACACTTGGCGTCCCCAAAGTGGGACATAGGTCCCGACACCACCCTGGAGCAACACACCATCAAATCACAGCAGATGCTGCTGAGAGACCATGGCACAAGATGTGGCCCACAGCCCAGCCCAGTCCAGAAATGGTGGCTATGGGTGCCAGGTAATGATGTCATATAGCAACGCCCAGCTTCCTCCTCCTAGTGACTAGACTCCTTGGAGTTTTTTTAGTCCAGGAACACACTTGCTTTATAGCCAGGTAGAAAAAAGTTTAGACTTTAACCAAATGTCTGTGAAGCATTTTCCTGTGCTTCATCTCATTTGATCCTCACAGAAATCCTGGAGTAGATAGATAGAAGACTTGGTGGAACTCTATTTTCTTTTTATTAGCCAGAAAATGGAGATTTAGAAAGTTGAGAAACTTGACCTGACTGAAAAGAAGAAATGGTGAATCTTGAAAATGATTTCAGGTGTTCTCATTCCATAGCTATAGTTGAACACTGCTGCAGTTAAATATTTTACCCTTTGTTCTCCCTATGTGATCTATAATAACAATCTGTTTCATGTTGATATTTACTGCTGTATTGATGACAATTGCCTGAAAGAGAAGTTGGGATGCTTCATTATGCTTAAAAAAGTTTAGCTAAATCAGAAAGCAGGTCTAACTAAGCAAGTTTATCTATGTTTATCAATATATATAAAGGGCTGTTAATTACGCACACATGATACATATAAAGCTCTTCCTGGCACCAATGGCATGTGTAAGTTTTGATCTGTCATTGTTGATTGTGAATTTTGTTGATACTTCTATTATAAAGGAAGGGCAAATAGAGATATTAAAATATTTCTTCTAATTAATTTTCTTTCAATGTGTATGAATTTGTACATCCAGGCCACTAGTGTTATTATAAAAGATCTGAAGATAATAGTCTTATCTGAAGATAATACTATCTACTAGAATGTATCAAGTTACATGGCAAAGAGGATTTAAGATAGCAAATGGAATATCACTGCTAATCTGCAGGCTTTAAAATAGGGAGATTATCCTGGTGAGTCTAACCATGAATCCTTAAATTTGGAAGATGTAGGCAGAAAAGTCTCTGTTAGAGTGATGCAACAGGAGAAAGCCACAACAAACCATTTCTGGATTTGAAGATGGAAGAGGGCCTAGAGCCACAAGGAATACTGGCTGTTAAAACAGTAATAGAAATCTACTTCACGGAGTGTTCCTGCGACCCTTTCCAAAATTCATATTCAAAACTATTTTCATAAAAATACTAAGTTATTATTTGTTTTTCTCACTCTCATTCTCTCATGCATTTGAATATAAGACACAGTGGGTTTTTCCAGAGGAGGTAGGATCTATGATATCACCAAAGACTAAATAAACAGAGATATGAGAATGAGAATATAGCTATCTTCCATGAAGCCAGAATAGAGAATTGAAACAAATATAAAACAATGCCATTCTCACTAAATTTGTTTTTATTTTGGAAAATATACATGTTTTCATTAAAAATGTTATTTAATATGTAAAAGGCTTATTATTATTTCTCAAATGAGTTAAATACTTTTAAAATTTGGTATATATTCTAATATGATAAATACTAACAGATATAACCTACACAATCAAAAACTCTGAGATTCACCATAATTATTACAAATACAAAGTAGTCCTAAATACAAAAATGTTTAAGAACTACTGATAAAGAACTTCTTATGTGCCAAACGTAGCTCTAAGTAGTGTGTGTGTGTGTGTGTGTGTGTGTGTGTGTGTGTGTGTGTGTATACAGTAAGTGAATCTTCACAATAATCCTGAGAGATAAATACTATGTTTATCCTGGTTTTACATATAAGAAGAGTCAAGTTTGTTACAAGCAAGCAACATGTCCAAAGTCATATTAAATGGCTGAGGTAGGATTCAAACCTCAGCAGTCTGTGGTTGAACGTAGCCTTCCCATTGTCCATACTTCTCTATTAACACTCTGAAGGTGATTTCATCTAGTTGCATGTTTAAATACTCCAGCCCCAAGCCTCTAACTCTAAACTTCTAGCTATTTCCTCTTCAATGAATCTGACTAGACGACTAAAACTCATCTCAAATTTAACCTTGCTGAAACTAAACTGAATCCTTCTCCTCCTCAAACAGTTTCTCACCTTAGATTCCCTAAATGGGAATTGTTCCAACTTCTCAGATCAAAGATCTGAAGGGATCTCTTTCCTGCTTCACATTAATGTATCAGAAATCCCAGTGAGCTATGCCTTAGAAATATATCAGAATCCAACCACTTACCACTTTCTTTTCCTACTCTCCTAATGCAAGCCTCTTTGAGACACAGTATAACCTCCTACTGGTCTTCCTCTACCTACATATTATATTTTCCCAAAATCAGAAAAATTGATTTAAAAAAAAACACACAACAAAGACCAGTCACTCTTTTGCTCAATATAGCATCCCATGTCAGGCAGAGTGAAATCCAAAATCCTTACCTTAACCTAGAAGGCTTTATATAATCCAGCTCCATAATATCTCTAATTTACCCAATTATCTCTTTCTCGCTTGTTCTAAAAACACATCAAATGCAACTTTTTACCTCTTTATACCATTTCCTCTGCCTGTCCACCCTCCACAGTACACTCCCAAGATCCAAAGGTTACTTGTCCAAGAGGTTTTCCACTATCACCCTATCATAGCCTAGCATTTTTCAGGTCCTTTATCTTGTCATTTTTCTTTTGCACTTCTCATGGCCTGAAAAAGTACAAATATGTATTTTTGTTCCATGGTGATAACCCCACTAGAAGGTAAACCCTATAATTTCAGGACTTTGTCTCTGGGTACAGAGCTTTCTCCCCTAACAATGAATAGAGAATTGGCACTCACTACTTAAAAATCACTCATTTAGTGATTAACCTAGGAAAAATATTTACAGTAAAAATAATAATAATGCCCATAAAATGTCCTCTATGTAAGTTTATAAGAAATATTGCAATCCTTTGTGTAGATGTAGCATAGTTTTTTAATCCACTCATCTGCTGATGGGCACTTAAGTTGTTTCCAAATCTTAGCTATTGTAAATTGTGCTGCTATGAACATAGGGCTGCGTATATTGTTTCTAATTGGTGTTTCTTGTTTCTTGAGATAAAGTCCTAGAAGTGGGATTACTGAGTCAAATGGAGTTCCATTTTTAACTTTTTGAGGAAACTCCATACTGTCTTCCACAGCGGGTGCACCAGTCTGCATTCCCATCAGCAATGCAGGAGGGCTCCTTTTTCTCCACATCCTCACCAGCATTTGTTGTTTGTTGATTTGTTGATGGTCATTCTAACAGGTGTGAGATGGTACCTCATTGTTGTTTTGATTTGCATCTCTCAGATGATTAGTGACTTTGAGCATGTTTCCATGTCTCCTTGCCTTCTGTATGTTCTCTTTTGAAAAATGTCTTTTTAGGTCCTTTGCCTTTTTTAAATTGAATTGTTTATCTTCCTTTTGGTAAGTTGTATAAGTTCTCTGTAAATTTTGGAGATTAAACCCTTATCTGAAATAGCATTGGCAAATATGTTCTCCCGTGCAGTGGGTTTTATGGTTGTTTTGTTGATGGTTTCTTTGGCTGTGCAGCAGCTTTCTATTTTGATGTAGTTTGATGTAGTCCCATTTGTTTATTTTCTCCTTCGTCTCCATTGCCCTAGGAGCTATGTTGGTAAAGATATTGCTATGACATATTAGTATGTCTGCAATTTTGCTGCCTATGGAGTCTTGGAGAATTTTTACGGTTTCCCTTTTTACATTTAAGTCCTTTAACCATTCTGAGTTTGGTTTTGTCTATGGTGTAAGTTGGTGATCTAGTTTCATATTTTTTGCATGACTAAATTTCCCACACCATTTATTGAAGAGACTGTCTTGACTCCATTGTATGCTCTTGCCTCCTTTGTCAAATATTAATTTGGCATGAAGGCTTGAGTCGATTTCTAGGTTCTCTGTTTCTGTTATATGGTCTAGTTAGAGTTAGTATATGTCTATTCTTATGCCAGTTTTAAGAACCATGGCTTGGTAATAAAGTTTGATATCTGATATTGTGATCCCTCCAACTTTGTTCTTCTTTCTCAGGAATGCTATACCTATTTGGGCTCTTTTTTAATTCCAGATAAATATCACATGATCTCATTCATATATGGGACAGAATGATGAACAAAAATAGATCCAGAGACAAATGACAGGAAAGGTGGGGGGTTAGAGAGTAACCAAAGTACTTGTATACATGCATATTAGCATAAACCAACGGACACAGACACTGGGGCGGTGGGGGCTTACCGGGGTGGGAATTGGGGGAAAAAGGAGACATATGTAAATCTTTAGACAATAAATTAAAAAAAAAGAAATATTGCAATCCTAAAAGTAAATTATTATATAAAGTATGGAAACAGGTATTAGTGAAAACAAACAAAAAGTATCTGATAAAAATATGTTCAAGTCAAACATAATGAATAATTTTTAAAAATTCAAATTTAAAGTAGATGTTATTTTATAAATTGTAAACAACAAGACTCTTTAAATGTAATGTTGAACAATAAGGTAAGTATGAGACAAGTACTAATTTGGCTCAAACATTCATTTACCTATGTTTATATTTTCATCCTCTAATCTAGTAATCCCTTGTCTAATAATTAACACTAAAAAGAAAAACATAAATCAAGGCAGCCTTTTCTACATAAAGATGTCTATATTTAGAAATAACATGATTTAAATAGTAAAAAAAAAAACAATAGTAGCAATCTAGATATACAACAATAAGGAGATGAGTTTGAAAATTATGCTTTCTTCCTAACAGAATAAATTTATTAGAATATGTAAAATGTCTAAGTTATATTAGATGGATAATAGCATACAAATATTATTAATTTGACCACATTCAAAATATTCATTAAAAAACAAATAAAGTGCATGTTATTGTTTGGTAAAAATATTATAGATAATGTAATTGTTGGCATAAAAATACTTAACTCTAAGAAACAGTGATTAAATTCAAAATTATGCTTAAATCAAAAGAACTCTAGTAAAATTAATAATTTCAAATTGGGGACAATTGACCTAGTAAAGCTATTTGATACTGAAGCTTTAATAAACACTGAGTTAGTTGAACCAACTATGATGCTGATAAGTATTTTGCATACTATCCAAATAAAAAAAAGATTTTCCTACAGAAAGAATTAAATAAATATGTTGAAAATGGAAAATATTTTCTTCATTTATTGGCAACTCTTTTTAAAAATAAAATATTACATGCAATGATCCATATAAATATAAAAGTTAGAATAGTTATCTAATTTTTGTTCTTAAAAATATTTCCCAAAAGATACTCTGGCGAGGGCTATATTTTTTTCTTCTTTAAGGTGATAAAACAATGAATTAACTATGGTCATAAAAGCATAAGCAATGACAGATCTTCCTGTTCTCATGTCTACTTTATGTTTGTAATCATTCCAAAAATGCTTGTTGAATTTTTCTAAGACTAAAAAATGTCATGCATACCAGACAAACTATTTTTTAGGATTTGAACAAAACTCTTCAAACTTTTGAAAATATACTAGTCACCAATGAATTTAGCCTACCCTGCCAAATATTAGCCTGAAAACAAAATTTTAAAGTTGAGTTATTAAGCCCTTTACAAGTTTTTGTTTTAAAGAGATAATGTAACCACAACTACAAAAATCACCACATTCTGACCATTGCTAAAATGTCCAATGTGTGTAACAATATACAGTATAAACCTTGTCTGGTCCAATAGGACTTAAGAAACACTTAAAAAAACACACATACACATTTAGCAGTATAATATGGATATGTCCCAATTTTCCAACAATTATTTTTCTGATTAGTATATCTATGAATCAGGTTGTCTTCCTGCCCTGACATAAATTACTAATCGTTTTCTGCTCACAGGCTAACCAGACTAGACGAGAATAAAATATTCCAACCAATTCCACTCTGGGAGTATCCCATTCTTTTGAATTAGGGACCTACTGACTGGGAGTTGCCTGTTTAGTTTTTCCATTTATTACTAAGAAATTAGATAAAACAATCTATTTGTATTTCTTTGAGGAGAAGAGTTGGATAAGAAATAAAACAGAAGAACTGCTTTTTTACAATTTTCCACTCAAGGTAGCTCAAACATTCTAATAGTAAATCAACAATCATTTCTGAAGATTGATTACAAATGCACTGTTCAATGATCATTGCATGCAAATATATATATATATATATATATATATATATATATATATATATATATATATATATATATATATATATATATATATATATATATATATATATATGCTGTAGATAAGATGAAGGAAAACACTGTTGTATTTTTCTCGTGGTTTTCTTATAGGGACAAATGGTCCTAACTCCTCTACAGACCATGATAGCAATACTGTCCACATGTCAGCAAAAAAAAACAAAAAAAACTGGTGCTCATAAAGCAGTGCCTACACCGAACATCTGGTGACAGAGAGTTAATATAATCTCTAAAAACAAATAAACACATAAAGAAAAAACAAAGATGGGGAGATTTTTGACATATGTTAGAGTTTTATTTTAAATGCTCAAACTATTTAAATAAAATGCTTCTAAAATTAAATGCTGAACAAAATAGTAACTTATATTTGACATCTCTCTAAGTAAGTACAGTAAAAATTCACCTCCAATCCCAAGGTAGAAAAAAGAGCACATGGGCCCTGGCCGGCTTTGCTCAGTGGATAAAGCTTTGGTCTGCAGACTGAAAGGTCCCAGGTTTGATTCTGGCCAAGGCACATGCCTGGGTTGCTGGTTTGATCCCCAGGGGCTGTGCAGAAGGCAACCAATCAATGATTCTCTCTCTCCCTCTCCTTTCCCCTCTGAAACCAATAAAAAGATATATATATATTTTTTAAAAGAGCACATGGTCAAGTCAACCCAATTTTATATCCAATGACTAACTTACTAGCTATATAACCTAGGAAAAGAAATTTACTATTTCTATCATTTTCTTCACCTATAAAATGGGATTAATAATGCCAATCACAAATGTCTTGCAGTGGAAATCAGGTGAAAGAAAGTATATTGAGTGATTGGTGTAGTATTTGGTGTTTGGTAGACAATCAAATACTGAAGTGAAGAGGTACCTTATATGAAAATTGGGTTATAGTCAGAATACATGGAGAATTTGGTATGCCTTTCCTGCCAATTCCTTGGAAAATTACACATAGCAGACTAACATACTGTATCTCCTCTCTTTACCCAATATTGCTAGCTTTCTTAACACCTGAAATAAATCACTCTTCTCTCTGTCTAATTATGGGATGAAATAATTGACTTGTATAAGGGGTAATATTTTATGGGAGAAAAAAATCTAAACATTAGAAGCACACATATTACAGTATAATGCTAAACAAGTAAAAGAGAGACAATGGAATAGTTTAGAATGAGGATACAGCACAGCTATATCTTCCATTTCATACTGTAGGACATATGTTAATTTTGTCTATTTAGAGAGAACAGAAGTTATTTCAATTCCAATAAAGTATAGAAGCAATTCAACATAATCACCAGGTATATTTTTTAAAAGGTAATATAACTAAGTAATTACAGAAAAGGTGTTCTAAAGAAATGTTACTACAATAAACAGGAAAACATTTTGGAAAATTTATTAAGTCACATTACAACTTAAAAAAACAATTATACATATGAAAATAAAGTCTATATGCTCTGAGGTGAGAAAGGACTATACAAAAAATCCCAGTGATTCCTAAATTTAAAAGAGGCAATAAGGAATAGATTTTAAAATGCAAAAAATAAATAAATAAAACATAAGATTCCTTGAAGAATATCTCCTGAAATACAAAGAGAGTTTAAAGTGAAAAGCAAATGATGTGATATCAATAGAGTCATTTGTTCCCTAATAGTTCACACCATTTGCAGATTCTATATACACAAATTTGCCTACTAAGATTTCTTTTGAACCCTAAAATCAACACTTTAGGCACTGTCACAGTCATTTGTGGACATATGCAATGTGGTGAAAATTCTGAATTCCCTAACACACATTCCCAGGTAAGCATCAAACAAAATGATGCTCTCTACCTTGTTTCAGCTCTTCTATAAATAAGTGTCTTTTTTACAATCTATTTACTATTTGTATTTTTATGCTCATTATTGGAGATTTCAATGTTTAAAATGGTCCTAAGCATAGTGCTGAAGTGCTGTCTAGTATTCACAAGTGCTAAAAGGTTGTGCAATGATTTATGGAGCTAATACTTATGCTAGATAAGATTCATTCAAGCATGAGTTGCAATATTGATAGATATAAAGTCAGTCATAATGAATCAACAACATATCCTTCTATATAATAAAGTGGTAATATGCAAATTAACCCTCACAAGATGGCTTCCTATGACTAGGCCGGCAGGGGGTTTAGTGAGTGACAATCAAATGACTGAAAAGCAGGCTGCATGGGGCGACCAGGCCAGCAGAGGGGTTAGAGAGGGATGATCAAACAACTGAGCAGCAGGCTGTATGGGGCAACCAGGCCAGCAGGGGGGCAGTTAGGGGAAAACAGGCAGACAGGCAGGGGAGCGATTAGGAGCCAGCAGTCCAAGATTGTGACAGAGATGTCCGAATGCCAGGTTAGGCCTGATCCTGGCAGTAGGACATCCCAAGGCAGTGGTTCTCAACTTTCCTAATGCTGCGACCCTTTAATACAGTTCCTCATATTATGGTGATGGCCAACCATAAAATTATTTTCATTGCTACTTCATAACTAATTTTGCTACTGTTATGAATCATAGTGTAAATAGCTGTGTTTTATGATGGTCTTAGGCTCTACAGCAGTGGTTGAGACACAGGTTGAGAACCACTAGCTGGGTTGCCTAAGACCACTGGAAAACAGATATTTACATCAGGGAGGGATGTGGGAGGTTGGCCAGCTGGGGAGAGACCACAGGAGAGCTCCAGGATGGGTCCAACTTGTTTTTCTCAGTCCAGATTGGCTGGACATCAAAAGGACAAGCTCTAGTGTGTAAGCAGCAGCAAGCTAACCTATCAGTCAGAGCATCTGTGCCCTGATGGTCATACGTCATAGCAACTGGTCAACCAGTTGACTGTCTACCCCATGATGGTCAGTGCATGTCATAGCGAGTGGCAGATCAGCCTTAGCATATCATTAGCATATTACTTTGATCAGTTGAATGGATGACCAGACACTTAACATATTAGGCTTTTATTTTATAGAACGGAGAGAGAGAGAGAATGAAGAAATTTGAGAACTAAAAAACTCAGCTTAAAAGGGGCCACCAAAGGGAGGTCCTTTTTCCAACATTAAATAAACAAAGGGAAAATAAGTCTGAACATATAAAAATTTAAATTAAGTGCTGTTGCAGTCACAGTCTCAATTGTTCCTATCTCCCAGAATCCATGCTCTTTTGGTAGTGACTTTTAATGCTGGCTCTGGACATGGTCATGAGTTTTACTTGGGTCAATGGACTGTGAGCAAACATGATGCAGGCAAAAGCTCAAAAACTGCTTGCACACTAGAGCTTGCCCTTCTGATGTTCTTGGAACCCTTCCCAGCCACCACAGAACACATATGAACTATCCTAGTAGATAATGAGAGACATGTGGCCTATTTACCCTGTCACCTTAGCCAACAGCCAGCCAACCAACACACATGTAAATGAGGTCAATCTAGATATGCCTGCTCCCAGCTTACCCAATCAACTGACTGCAGATATGTGAGAGAGCCCAACTAAAATTAGCTAAATCTGGCCTAAACTAGAAGACCAGCTGACCCACATGCTCATGAACAGTAATAAATGTTTACTGTTTCAATTTACTGGTTTTGAGATAATGTTATTCATAATACCAAACACACACACACACACACACACACACACACACACACACACACACACATATATGTATGTATAAATACACACACACACATTGTTTAAGGTAATTGTATTTATACATAAAATTAGTAACAAGTTAACATGGCAAATAAATTATACCATATTGTCTCCCTCTCCTAATAACAAAATGAAATTTGTTTTCAAATAGTATAGTTTGGTTTAAAAATTTAGCAAAACAGCAATTCTGGAGCAACACAAAGAAGCATATAATGGCACTGTTCTCACCACTATTCACACTTGAACCCCACTGGACGTAATTAATATTCTCAAACATTAATACAGCCAAATCTTTATTAACTTCCACAAGATAAAATAACACATTTTTTTAATAGAACAAGGATATTTTCCCATTATTTAGTCCTAAGAAAGGTAATATACAGGAATACAAAAGTAGTATTTTTAAGTCATTATTAAAAAGAAATATTCTGAAAAATTAATGATAAAATACACCATACTTTTAGGTCTTATTTCTCTTTAATGGTCAAGGAGTTTCTCTTCTGATTCCCCTCCATGTTTTTAATGTCTTTCTTAAAATATAAACTGTAAAAACTAGAAATGTCATTTTCAAATGTTCAAGAGATATAAAATATATCTTAACTCAAGATAATGTATCATCATGTTAAATTTGTAATTTTTATTTACTGATTATTTTTGTCATTCCTGGAGGAATAAGTTTCACCTGATTTGACTATACTTATTCAATTTTTATTTACAATATCTGAACAGTATAATTATACACATTGTATGTGTGATTTCCTAATAAGCATAAACTAACCACAATGAATCTTTTCTGAATATAAATACAAATTTATATACAATTTTACAAAATGTAATGAAACATTCAATGACGTTTTTTTCTCATTATGAAAGAAATAAACAATAACTTTAAGGAAGGATTAAAGCATAAAGTGTGGCCCCCACCTAAAAGAATTATTAAACTCTACCTCTATCTTATAAAAGTTATCACATATTTTACCTCCAATTTTAAATTTTAATAATAGGAACCATCTCTTACACATTTTCATATCTTTCATAACTCATCCCTAAAATAAAAGCAGAACTCAGTTGGTAAGAATTAATTTCTTCTCAAGAAATCTAAATCCTAAAGAGACACATTTCAAAGAGCAGAGTTTATAATAATGATTTTAAAGACACTATATCAATGAAAAATTTTATCTTCTGATTTGATAGAACCAACGTTGGATTCTAATAATCTAGTTTTTTATCTCTCTTATGCTTACTAAATAAGTGTATCGGGACAAATATAATTGCACAAAAACAGTAAAATGTCTCCTAGCTCTGGGTAAAGAACTGTGGCACACAAAGTAACCTTTCCAAAAATAGACTAATTTGTTATGACTATCACCCTCATAAAGTGCCAGGCTTCAAAACTGGGGGGAAATATATTTCAAAATCTGTTGCATTTCCACAGTGTTTTAAAAATGATTTTCCAAAAAGTCTTATGACAAAAACTACAAGACCATCACTGTTTTCATAGAATACCATACTTCTGCTTCTCTTTTGTAATGTAATCATAGCCCAGTCTGACTTTTTTTTCCTCACATGAACCTCTGTTAGGAGGACACTGTGTTGGCTGCAAATAACCAGTCCACAATATTCATCCTGGAGATTACTGACAACTCAAAAACCACAAGCATAGAGTTCAGATAGTATTTAAGCATGCCTTTGGATTTAGAAAGTAGTATTTGCCCATAGTTCATCAGTTTTTAAATGACCAAGGTGAAATAAATAGGAGAAATCTACGAATGACTGTCTTTGATTCAGAGTAGTTCCTGATCTTTTTTAATAAATTTAAAAACCATCAGATCACAGCTTTGACAGATGCCTTTGAGCTGGATACTTAGTTCAAAACATAAAAAAATAAATTGTAATCTGGAAACATGAGCTTTTGGGGCTGAAGTTAAAAAAATAAAAAAGAATGGATTAAAACCAATTTTAGTATCCTTAGTAGTGATGACTAATATTCTCTTTTCAAGACTCCCATGACTAAGATTTTGTTTTTGTTTTAAAAGATAAAATTTTAAAGCATAGGAAGTGGTAATAGCTAAAGACCTATAACCCATCAGAATGTATTAAGATTCACAAAAGCAATAACCGTGGCTGTTTTGCACACCATTCCAGCTGCAACAGATACTGCAACATCAAGGCAATTAATCAAACATTTTTAGTTAGTAACTCAATGTTAGGCTAATGTTCTTTTAATGCCTGGTAATATATATTATCTATATATAGAAAATATACTTTCCATATAGATAATATACTTTCTATAACTATTATTTGACCACTACTACTAATTCAGGTACTATGCAATGAAGAAGTGAGCAATATCACTTATATGTGGAATCTAATAAATAAAAAATAAACTGATGAACAAAATAAACTGCTTCACAGCCATGGAAGCATGGAGTAGACTGACAAATCTCAGGAGGAGGGTCGGGTTGGAAGAGATAAAACAAAGAAAATATATGCATATATATATACTAAGCTCATGGACACAGACAATAATGGTGTAAAGGCCTGGGAGGGAAATGGGGGCGTGGAAGGAGGCAAAGGGGAGAAAATGGGGACCATCTCTAATAACATCAACAACAAAAAAGTGTACCAAATATATGTGAATTCATTTATATAAAATAAAATGTAATAAATTTAGTTATGTGCAATGAGGTTTACAGAACATAAAAAAAAGTTTAGCTTATCGACTGTATCTTTGGGTTTTAAATTATGCATGTCCATATTTGTGCCTGGGATGCAAAAGGAAGAATTTAGCTGGAATGAAATAAATGCCATGATACTATAAACAAGTACTCTAAAATGAATAAAAAGAAAGTCAACCAAAGGACAGAGACCATAAAATCCAACCCAAACACCTTGCTTTAGTAATACTTTCATAAAAATTATTGGCCCTTAAAGTTGAACACTAAAATGAATCATTATTTGCATAACAGGGAACTGATTCACAATTTAACTTGCCTTCTTCAGTATTATTTCAGGAAGAACTCTTTATTTTCCATTCAAAAACATATGTAGACTCCAGGTACGAAAAAATGCATTTTTGTTTTTAGAAAGACCAATTTTATGAGGTTAGTGGAAAGTAAATGGGTACAATTTCCCCAAACACCATTATTTATCATTCCTTTTCCACTGTCTGAAGCTTATCATTTGCTTCTACCATCAAGACATGAAGTAAAAGAGAATTACCTATTTTAAGCAGCTATTTTCAATAAAAGTATCCTTTAGCTGAATGGCCTAAAGAGGGAGATAAAGAGCATACTACTTATAGATTTTCATTTCTAAACAAAAAAGTGAGTAAAAACAACAACACACCCACCAATTTAACATTTGTGTATTTCATATTTAACACCTTCACACACAAAAGCAGTAAGAATCCATATTAGTTATTGGAATATGTGATGCCTCTCCCATTAAATGAACAGAACATCATATGGATAGAGGAAACGGCATTATCCCCTCATTACATCTTGTGCTTACTATAACTCTACTGCTCCTAAGCACAAGTTCTGCACCCAAATTCTAAGGCCTCATTACTATAACTTCTACTCAACTTCTACATAACTTCCACTAAAAAAAGTAGTAAGCTTCTCTCTACAAATTATGATGTTGCTCTTTCTGTTTAGTACAATTAGTAATCTGAGACTAAAACCTATAGCTCAATTTTAATAAATGTTTAGAAATAACTATGTATAGATATTCCTGATTTTTCTCTTGGCTTAAGAGTTAATTTATTCGAGAATCAAGATAGTGGCATAAGATATATACGTGCTGTCTCTCACAACCACACCAAAACTACAACTAAAAAACAAAACAACTATCCCCCAGAACCATGGGAAAGCTGGAGGAGAAAAACTAGAAGGAAAGAAAAAAGTGCATCCAGACCTGGTAGGACATACAGAGGCTCAGAAAGGCAGAGGTACAGAGAAGCCCATGAAACAGGCTGGCCTGTGCTGTTGTTTTTCAGTTTCTTGTGAGATTCTGGGGACCCAGACTCATACAAGGAGAAACTGGACTGTCTGCCATGGGGTCAGAAAGGGAGGGTGGCTCTCTGACAGTTGCACACTAGAATCATTGTTTACTGCACTGGGGCAGGAGACACAGGACACTGAACAGAACGTGACAGAGAGGGCTGACTGGCCCTAGCCTAGAGACTCCCTGAGACCCCACCCCACCCAATTTACAAACCCATCCAGCTGTGTGGCACTTTTGCATATGAATGGCCTGCCTTCTGGCAGCTTAAACTAATTGCAACTGAGTCAGATAACTCCAAAACTTCCAAACTCCAGCAAAGAGGAGAAATCTGCAGAGCTCCCCCTAGCTCCTGCTGGATAGCCTCAGACACTAGCTGACTTGCACTTCCTTGGAGATCCAGGAACCAGTGTACCTAGAGGTCAGTGTGAGACGACACAAAACCAGATTTCATCTCCTCACTTAACGTAAGTGACACACTCAAGAGGCAGACTCGGTGAGCACCATAGCCCCACTGAAGCAAGTTCTTCCCCTTAGGGGTGTCTCCAGCACAGCAGTTCTTCCATTAATAGACACAGCTAATCCTCACAATCAATTGGCCTGGAGGTCAATTCCTCCCAGTGTACCAATAGCAATCAAAGCTTACCTACAACAAGACTGTGAACCCAGCCCACAAAGGGGTTCACTAAAAAAGTCCACCTCAGGTGATTAGGGAGGCAGAGCTACTGGGCCCTAAGGACAACTAGCACACAAAAGCCCACCATCAACACTGGAAAGCAGCCAAAATGCGGAGACCAAGAAACATCACGAATAAAAGAAATGGAGAAAAGCAAACTATTGGACATAGAGTTCAAAACCACATTTATAAAGGTTACTCAAGAATCCTCTACAAACTGCCAACAAACTTAATGAGACCTCTGAGAAACTTAGTGAGACCTTCAAGGATCTTAATGAGAATGCCAAAAAAATAGAAAAGGACCAGTCAGAAATCAAGCATGCCCTGTCTGAAATAAAGAATAATATACAGAAATCCAACAGCAGACTAGAGAACCCCAAGAATCAAACCAAAGATCTGAAATATGAGGAAGGAAAAAACACCCTAACAGAAAAACAAAAAGAAAAAAAGAGTCAAAAAATGTGAAGATAGTGTAAGGAACCTCTGGGACAACTTCAAGTGTACTAACATCTGAATTATAGTAATGCCAGAAGAGAGAGAGCAAGATACTTAAAACCTATTTGAAGAAATAATGACTGAAAACTTTCCCTACCTGGTGAAAGAAATAGACTTACAAGTCCAGGAAGCGCACAGAACACCAAACAAAAAGAATCCAAAGAGGACCACACCAAGACACATCATAATTAAAATGCCAAGGGCAAAAGACAAAGAGAGAATCTTGAAAGCAGCAAGAGAAAAACAGTTAGTTACTTACAAGGGAAAACCCATATGACTGTCAGCTGATTTCTCAACAAAAACTATGCAGGCCAGAAGGGAGTGGCAGGAAATATTCAACCAAGGTGATGAATAGCAAGAACTAACAACCAAGTGTGTTCTACCCAGCAAAGCTATCATTCAGAATTGAAGGTCAGATAAAGAGCTTCACAGATAAGAAAAAGTTAAAGGAGTTCATCAGCACCAAAACAGGATTATATAAAATGCTGAAGGGTTTTCTTTAAGAAGAGGAAGAAGAATAAAAAGGTAAAGATAAAAATTATGAACAACAAAGTGATAACAAATACATACCTATCAACAAGTGAATCTAAAAAGCAAGTGAATAAAAAAATCTGATGAACAGAATAAATTGGTGAATATAATAGAATTAGGAGCATAGAAAGGGAATGGACTAACAATTCTCAGGGGAAAGGAGGAGTGAGGGGTGCAAGAAGACATTGGACAAAAATCGTATACCTATGGATGAGGACAGTGGCAGGAGGTAAGGGTATGGGGTGGGGGGGAACTTATGGGGGGGGGGAAGGAACATCTGTAATAAACTGAACAATAAAAATTTACTAAATACAAAAAAAAAAAAGTCAAGGGGCCGGAGGGAAGGAACTCAACTGTCATTTAATATCTATTTCATTTATTCTCATTTCTTTAAAAGGAATTAGCTGTGAAATTTTGTATAAATACATGGTAATTTAAAATTGTCTCAGAAAATGGCATTAAAAATCATTAAAACATTAAATCTGCTAAAGGTCTACAAAAGATGTATTAAATAAGTATTATCTGAAATAGTACATCAAATCTAATCTTGTTTAAAGAACGCATCCTTGTTTGAGTCACAATCATGTCTCACAATTGTAGAAGAATAAAAATGAACTTTTGAGTTTTACTTCTAAGTAGATGCAAGCATCATGTTTGTAATGGTACAGAGAAAAATGAGAGAGCTACTGGAGAGAAAATACAGACTCCCATAAAAATAGTTTATATAAAAAGAGCTTAAAGGAAGAGTATGACCAGACATGTTTGAGTCACCCATAAAGTACAAGAATGTTACTACTGCTGACCAGGTTTCATTTGCAAAGAAAAATATACACACTATGAAATGACAATAGATCTTCTATCTTGTAGAACATAAAGTCCATTATTTCTTTCGGTACTTCTTACTGTGACATGCTCTTTAATCACAATTTCATTATATCTATACATTTTTAAACTAAAATTGATCATACTTTCAAATAAAGCAATTTTCCTACCAAAAGTCAAAGTTAATAAGCCCTCCCAATTTCCTGTCCCACCTCTATTTTGGGTGATTTTATCTCCTCCTAATTTCCCCCTGACTCATTCTGCTAGAACCACACTAATTTTCTAGTAGTTTCTACTTCAGAGCGTTTTCATTGGCTATTGTCTAGGCCTAAAATCTTCTCCTCCTCCTCATCTTCAAGTCTCTACTCAAAAGTCACCTTCTAAATCTCTTAAATCCTTAGTGCTTTTTCCCTCACCAATGCCCTTATCTTAATCTAGAGAACAGTCATCTCTCACTTGGATTATTCCATGCCGTTTTGCTTTCTCCAATTCAATATCCATGCTGACCTAGAATAATTATTCAGATCTGATCATTTTATTATCTGTGTTAAAATTCTCCAGCAGCTATCTATTTTCCTTAGGTTTAAGGCCAACCTTTCAAAATGTCTTACAAAGTCTCATTCTCCTTACTTGTAAAATAATAGTAGTAATTATGATACTTCCTCTTTGGATTATTGTGAAGATTAAATGAGTTCATGTCCTGAAGTATTTAAGAACAATCCCTGGCAGCCAACACTGTTATTTTTATTACTTGTTTAGTTTAGTGTCTTAACTTTTTATCAAACTATAAGATCCATGAGGTTTGAGATGATGTTTGTCTCTTTCTTTGGTATTCTGTTGTGTTTAGCACAAGATACAGTAATATATTAAGTCCATAATACATAGTCATGTTATATACAAGTGAATGAATGTCATCTGGAAGCAAGATAATGAAGCGCTCAAAAACTTTAAAGCACTCAGAGAATTGTACTATTTGTTATAATGTACCAGAAGAATGAATGCATATTGTATCCTGGGTTGCTTAGAAAAAGACCAATTGCACTTAATTGCGACAGTTGTAAGAAATTCCAATTTAATTAATGATTAAATACAAGTAGAGATCATGTATCCACCTCTAACAGTCCTTTATTCCAACAATTTCATATCCCGTTACCATTATTATTTTGCTATAGGATAAATAAAACAATATTTTCAGAAGCATTCCTTTAAAAATATGATACGTTTATGAATTAAAGCCTAAAGAATTTCTCAAAGTTGATTCCTTATTCTTCCTCATTCTCAACATTTATATTTCTACATTTCTACCTACATATCTTTCAATATCTTTCCTTCCTTCCCATTTTTATTTATATTTTTCCACTTCGTTAAAACCCCCATCATGTTTATCTTGTACTAATTAATGCATCTGGATCCAACTCCCTCATCTCCCTCATACTTATCACCTGCATGATGCAAGTATGCTTGCTCAGTGTTACTTCACTACAAAATACTTTTTTGAAAATATATTTTATTGATTTTTTTTACTAAGAGGAAGGGAGAGGGAAAGAAAGTTAAAAACATCGATGAGAAAGAGACATCCATCAGCTGCCTCCTGCACGCCCCCCACTGGGGATGTGCCCACAACCAAGATACAGGTTCTTGACTGGAATGGAACCTGGGACCCTTCAGTCTGCAGGCCAACGCTCTATCCACTGAGCCAAACCGGTTTCGGTACAAAACACTTTTTGACAGCTTCCCTCAATGCTTTCAGTCAGATTCAGCTACATACTAAAATGGCTCCATCTCACATCCTATGCTAATATACGAAACCAGATACCCTCACTACTGAAACTTTAATACTAGCAACTTTCCAAATAGGTCATGCTATTTAATAACAGCAGGACTTTGTACATATTGATGCCTCTATAAGACTCCTTTCCCCAGCTGACTACTTGAGAAAAACCTGTTCACATTCTGAGTACAAATTCTAATGACTTGTCTTTCTCTGTGATCTTCCATACTTTGTACACTATCTCCATTCTAAACTTCATCAGACTATATTTTGCTTATAAATAAATAAATAAATGTTTACATTTATTCTCATTCATTCCCCCAATGAAATTATATGTTTCTATCTATTTCCATTGTATGGTATAGTTTCTGGGAGATGACATGTATTTTAGTGTATTGCCCTAAATTTAGGTGCAAAAAAGCTTTCCACCCTCCAGACTGAAAGGTGGGGAATGATTACAGGAAATCTAATTCTGAATAAGGAATGCATACAGATCTGAAACAAACAAAAACTCTTAAAATTTTTAGGAACAAAGTAGCAATAAATCTTCAGGAGTTATAAGAGGAAAACTATAAAACTCAATTTAGGAATATTTGAAGAGTGTGGAATAAATGAAGAAAAACACCTACGAAATAGAAAGATTAAATATGGGGAATAATGTCAATTTTCTATATATAAATCTAATAATTTAGCAAAATTTCTACCAAGATCCCAATAGGGCTTTCTATCTAAATTTAAAATGTTTAATGTCTGTAAAATTTAATTGGAAGATTAGCCTATTAAATATCTAAATATTTGTTCTCTTCGCACTCTCCTTCCCTTCCACTCTTTCTGAAAACATTGGAAAATACATCCTCAGGTGAGGATTAACAAAACAAAAAGAAGAAGGAAGAACTGAGCTCTTTTAAACAACTACTATATATTTATACATAGCAATTATTTCTTAAGTCACGTTTTTCCACATTAAATGTTTCTACCTCAGGAAAGTCCTATATAAAAATCCATCAAGTATACAGAAAACATATGACCCTGGGAGCCACCTAACCCTGCCCCAAACTTTCTCATATTTGGGGGTCTTGAGTGTGTCTTTTCCTTTAACATTCATTTCTGACTACTGTGAGTGCAAATACAGACTTTCTCCTTTACTTTATACTCAACTGTCTGCTTGACACAAAGGTTCCATTACTTACCTACCAAATAAAATACATGAATTTTAGAAGAATTTGCTTCAAATCAGTCATTTCATTTACTACTGAGATTGGTGGTGTTGTTCTATCATGGTTGAGGACAGAGTTTGACCCCAGATAAGTAGGGAAACACAGTAAAAATACATCCCTTAAGATTGTAAACTAGAGTATTCAAAAAATAACCGGTTTCCTCACCACTGGAAGAGAGTAAGGCTGAGCCACATTATAAGTTGATGTTTTCCTTTTTTTTTTTTTTTTTGGCACTACCATTATGCACACACAAAAATCTATCAATAAGCACTTCTCAAAACGTTTACTGGGTACAAAATAATATGTGCGCATTCTAAGAATTCTCCTTGGGTAATTAACAATTTAGAAAAAATACCAACACCTAAAGTGTTAAATGTACTTACAAACACTCTAATAGCACCCAGAATAGCTGTTAATAAACATTAAAATGATATTTGACCAAATTATGTTTCTGAAAAGACAATTTTAAGGTTTCTTAAATTTATAAGTGCAAGATCAAACTCAATGCCATAGAATAAGTATCATATTCTTAACATTTCTGAAATGTATTCATATAAACCTCTGCATTAGCATACATAACAAGTGATCATGCACTATCTCATTTTTAAAAAAATTATGGCTACAAAATTAGCTTTGGATCACTTGCAATTAAAAATAAGTGAAAATGTTAAGATGAAGTGAATATACAGAAATAATATATACGCTTGAAGGAGTAACAACCAAGATGGTGGCATAGGTAAACATTTGAACTTGATGCTGCACACAACCACATCAAAACTACAACTAACAGACAAAATGAATATCATCCAGAACCACAAGAAGGCTGGCTGAGTGGAAATTCTACAACTAGAAGAAAAGAGAAAAGCGCGTTGAGTCCAGTAGAAGGTGTGGAGGTGTGGAAGTGTAGAGGTACAGAGGCACGTTCCCACAGCCAACCTCCTGCAGCCAAACAACCTCCCACAATCCCTCTCCCCGGGTGGCCGGGTGGTCAGTGCACTCCCACAGCAACCTCCCACAGTCCTTCCCTCCAGCCGGCCAACCTTCTGCAGTTCCTCCCCCCTCAAACGGCCAACCTCCCAAGGTTCCTCCCCTACAACCAGCCAACTTCCCATGGTTCCCCCTTCCCCCCTCCCCACACACAAATTCGCACACCCGGCCTCTAGTAATAAATAACAATAAGAGGATACTGGGACTATGACAGAGGTGGCATGATAGTTTTCTGATCTCTCAACATTCCCTCATTAAAAACATATAGAGCATATAAAAAAAAAAATAGAATCAACAACTCACAGTCAATATACATTTAAAAAAAGTAAATTTCAAACTACTGCAAAGTCCGCTAGAAAATATTAGGATAGTAGTGATAAAGTAGATTAAAGAAAAATATAAATTACAATTAGAGTAAAGGCAAATATAGAATACAAAGATTAACACACATTAAATAAGAAACACCAAAAAGAAAAAAAATATCATAGTAAGGAAATAAAACAAGTATTAAAACTAGAATTTAACAAACACTTCTTATAATTTAAAGAAAGGAATTCAAACTATACAAATTAAAGAACACATTGTAAGTCTAGGAAAATCAACACTAAATGACTAATACCAGAACATATTCTAATAAAAAAAATTATTTTAAAGAACAAGCAACTGGAAGAAGAATTAGGTTAAAACTACTCATTGACAGCAATACTTCTTATTAGAAGAAAATGAAATAACATACTCCACTATTAAGAAAAAGAAAAGAATAAGGAATTTCTTAATGAAACACCATGAAAAGGCCTCCAAGAAATACTCTTAAATAAAGAAGGGGAGAGGTGGAGAAATTTAAAGAAAATAAATAATAGAAGTATATTTATTTAATACATTACCAACTGTATAGAAAAGAGGAGAGGAGGGAGGAAGAGACGGAGGGAGGGAAGGGAGGAAGTTATAGTTGGTTTTTGTATTCATTATAAAAAACTGCAGAAGGATAAAAATAAACTAACAGGGAGTAAGTGGACTACTGCATAAGAAGGAGTAGGCTTTCATTATACACCTTTTTCATGCTCTGTAGCTTAACGTACTTGCATACATTACTTAATTGGTGTGGGAAGTATGTACTTGAACATTTTAAAACACACTCTTCTAAAGCTTTCCCTGGAGATACTAACAACTGAAATTTATCCATGTCACAATATCTAAACAAATCTAAAATATATTATTAAATGAAAGGCATAAGAGACCAACCAAAATATAAGATTCTTCTTTTCCGTTAATTGTTTTCTCTTCAGAATGTTAATCATCCTTAAAGACAGCTGAATAAACAAATATGCCTTCAAGCTATGCTTAATTTGTTTTTCCTTCAGCATTATCTACTTCTAAATAAGACTGCAACTGTATTTTGAGTTATGCATGTAGAACCTGTTAATTCCTACTAAGCAGTAGCTTCTGGCTGAGGGCCTAATGTGCAGCATTTGACCAGTATTCACTTTGAAATAGTACACAAACATATTGAGAATAGTGTCTCCTCATATTTAGTAATCTGACCAGTGAAACCAACAATAGAACATGAGCAATCATCTGAAGCAATGCAACTCCATTTATGAAGTCAATTTAAGGTCCTCTGAAACACCATATTTTCCCATAACTTTTAAAAAATAAAATTCTCAAACAAAATCAAACTTATAACCAGAAGACATTTCAATAAGAGATGGCATTTGGAAGAATTGCCCAGTCTTTAAAATATTCATACCGAAAATTCCAAAAGCTAGGTATAGGTACCCTTATTGACAACTATCAGAGATGATCATTTAGTAATGAGCTGAGATGTTAACTGAGTTTTTAAATATATGGTAACATTATGAGATGTGCATTTTAATAAGCTGCCAAGTTTCTCCAGAACTCATCACAGGTGAGACAGGCGAAAAAGAAGACAAAAGAGTTTGGTATCCAAGTTGTACTAAGATGAGTTCTCTATTCAGGTTTTATGAAAAGCCCTTTAAATAGCTACCTCTAACAAATACACATGACTCACTTTTCTTTCTCCAGTTAGCCTACACACCCTGGATGGAACAGGAAAGGAGACCTGTGCACACCCCCATTGTACTGCAGAGTTCACAGTATTCGTTATTTCCTTCTGCTATGGGCACATTCACAAACCTCCACCTATCCTGCTAATTAGACCATATCATAAAACAACACTGTCAGATATCCCTGCAATAGTTCATGTTATTTTAAGAAAAAGTTTGTTTAAAGGCTTTACAAACATTCCATTTATTAATTGCTCTTTCTCTGACTAAAATCTTGACAAAGGCATACCCAAAAATGAGCGTAAGTAAAGGTAGATGAATTTATAAAATTAAAAATTCAAACCTTATATTTTGATATCACATGAAAACTCTTGTGGTAGTGGTGAGTAGGTATAAATTTTGTTTTCCTTTATTGTCCACACTTCACATAATAAGTGTATTCTTATAAATATATAAGTATACAAACAATTTAAGGAGAAAGGCTTCTCAGTTAATTTAGTCTTGTCAGTACTATCTTTTTATATTGCTAAATGTTTTCTTTTATTTAGGATACTACAGAGGCAGGCACCAATATATTATCCTTGTCATCATGAAAAGCAAAAACCTTTTTCTATTTTATTAAGTTCCACAAATATTTAGAAGATCTATATGTTACATATGCCTTAATATAAAATTATGTACATCTACATAATGCAATACTATGTTGCACTACAAAATAAGGAATTGTTACCATTTGCAACAGCATGGACAGACTGGAAAGCATTATGCTAAGCGAAACAAGCCAGTCAGAGAAAGATAAATATCATATGATCTCACTCATTTGTGGACTATAATGAACAACATAAACTGATGAACAAAAACAGATCCAGAGACAGAGAAGGATTGATCAGGCTGTCAAACCTCAGAGGGAAGCTAGGGGAGGGTAGAGATAAGAGGGAGAGATCAACCAAAGGACTTGTATATCAATGAATACAGACTCCAGGGGGGTGAGGGCATGAGTGGAGGAGTGGGGGAGGGCAATGAGGGGATAATCAACAACAACAAAATATCGATGCCAAACTCTACAGAAAAATTAATGATATATTTACTTTCAAATACCTGAGGAATGATGGGCAGATCACTAATTCAAGCAAGAAATTTAATATATATTCACTATTTAAAAGCTCACTTTTGCTAATATTTGATCCTATATATAATCTTAGCATACAATAGTCTCCTTTGACACTCATATATTTAGTCACATCTTTTCCTAAGAAATTATTAGATAGAACTTGTACCAATTTGGGAGGGTGAGGAGGAAGGCTATATATACAGAAAAAAATGGGATTATAAAAAGGAGGTCAAATAATGAAGCCCAAGATTTTGTAAATTCATGTTGAACCAATTTAAATATTTGTATTGAAAATATATTTCCAAAAAGACTAACACACATATCATGTGTGCACAAACTAGGTAAACGCAAAAGAGATTGAAATTTATAGATTATCTCCCAATTTATCTATATTTTATTTACTCTCCTCTATAGCTATAATGACTCCATGAATTAATTTCTCAAACTGTGTTCCTTAAAAAAAAATTACTCAAAATACTTGCTTTAAAATTCTATCTAGAGGTTGAAATTAATTTTCTGCTGTGGACGCACAAAAAAATGTTATTTAAATTTTTAAATATTCCTTGCTATTCCATTTCCAGAGAAGTAGATGCACTCCTCCTGATGTTGATTAAGAAGTACACTAAGCCAAAACTGAAGGGTCCCAGGTTCAATTCGATCAAGGACATGTATCTTGGTTGTGGGCACATATCCAGTAGGGGGCGTGCAGGAGGTGGCTGATCGATGTCTCTCTCTCATCGATGTTTCTAACTCTATTACTCTTTCTTCCTCTCTACACAAAATCAATAAAACACATTTAAAAAAAGAAGAAGTACAGCCTGGACAGTATAATTAAAACAATTTTAAGAAGATTATAGAAGGTGGTGGAAAGGTAGACCACCTAGGGACCTGGGGACCCAAGGAATGACATAGTGTTAAGTTCTATGAGTTTCCTTTTAGCCTCAGAAAATGGGATGGCCTGTGAGCACAAACAAAAGCAGCCCCAAGAAATGCCATCCCTCTCTACCCAAAGGACCATAAAAGGGGAAGAACAGAAAACTTTAGATAAGAAGCACTCTATGACAGCCAGGCCCAATGGTAAAAAGTATCAGCTCACTTCCAGCGCTGAGAGCAAAGGCCAGAGTGCTGAGCCCAGACATCCCTCTCACCCAGCTATAAAATGCTGCCCTGGCTACCCCTGAGGGGTAACAAAGAAAACACTATGTTTTGAAGGAGTTTTGAGGACTTGCATCCTCACCCAAGGGTAAGGGGGCTCCATCTCCCCCTCTTTTCCAGTGTTAAAAGAAGCTGAATGGGGAACCAGAACTCTTATAACCAGACAGAAGTAGCAAGGCCTCCTGGCTCCACGGTGCTAGTACAAGCACATGGGAACTCCTACCAGGTACGTCTCCTCCTCCAGGTCAGGGTGGTATCAGCCAAAGTCTACAGGGGGCCTGACATTACACTTTCTCTCTGGAGTAAGGGCACCCCGCCTGCCCAGGGTGTCAAAGGCGGCAGAGTGGGAAAATTGCAATTTCACCCCCACACCTAACATGAACAAAGTGGCCTCCACCTTTCCCCAGCCTGTGTGGTGTCATTTAAACAAGATAGAAGATATCACACAAAATACCCCAAATGTGTAGGATTTAAATAAAAACCACTCTGCATACCAAAACAAACACTGAACACTGGTTTTGCTTTTTGCCTTCTTAAAAATAAAAACTAAAATCCCCTTTGGAAAACAAGTACTAATGTAGGCCTTTCATAAAAGCAAAGTGGCAAAAGGCGTAATTTTCAAAAACCAGAGGTTAGCTGTGTCAGCTAAACAGCATGCCTGCCTTTAAGTTCAATTGAGCTATGAGACCTTCTAGTACATTTTATATCACTTAGCTAGCTAATGTGATAAAATACTCCGTAAGTTAATTTACTCTTTTAATCCCATGGTATAAAAAGGGACAGAGACCTTTCTTGGTGCTGAAGTAAAAGTACCTGAAAAAGGTTTCTTTGGATAAGAAAGAGCTTTTGAAATTGAATGTTAGTTTTGAAGACTCAAATTGTAACTCTTAAACTATCACTATCAAAAGTAAAAGTAGTAAGACAACAATAATGTCCGTTGACATTTATATAAGTCTATACTGTGAAAAACTCAAGTGCTGTATAGCCCCAGATGATTTCTCACATATATTACTATTCACATATATTACATATATTTAACAGACTGAAAAACTAAATTTTCAAAGGTATGTCATACTACAGGGCCCAGAATAAGTTATTCAACATAGACAAAAGAAACACTATGTTCTGTCAGTATTTGGTACTGTGGCTTCTAATAAGCACCTTAATTCCACGTACGGGGCTGGTAAATGTGACCACATACAATTAGATGAGCCCTTGGAGAACAGAGTGCACAATATTAGTGCACACTCATTCAAGAACATGAGCCCCCATTATACCCACATCATATGCCAGGTATTGCTCTAGGTACTAGAAAGGAATGTTCCTAATCTCATTGAGTTTACACTCTGGTGGTGGGGGCAGGGAGGAGAACACATCAAAATAAAATAACAGGTGGAGGTAAGTGCTATGAGGAGAGGCAAAAAAGTAAAGAAAAGGGGCTAGGGCATGCTGAACATGTACACAGTTCTCATTTTATATAGCATGGTCAAAGGAAGCCTCCACAAGAGCAGGTATCTAAAGTTTCACTGAGACATTAAAATACAATTTTCAAAGACTTAAAATGTGACTCATATATATAAATTGAACATACATCCCACATTTATTCTACTCACTCATTAAGACTCAATAAATCAGAAGTTAAGATTGGTTCAAAGTGCATTTGAAAAAATATATGTAGATAGATATAGATATTTACTTATATATTTACATAATTTAAATAACGGGATGTTAAGCAGGAAAGAGTGCTAGGTTAAAAAGAAAACTGGTGATTGTCCTATAGAGTTATCTTTTTTTAACAAACAGGCATTGCCTCTGGTGAAAAGAAACATAAATTAGCATGTAATATCAATAAACTATGAGTCAAATAAAGTACATTTTCCTCAATAATCCTTGGTAGGTCTATTAAACAATGTCCCCCTGGACATTGAAAGAACACACTGCAGTCTTTTCCTTATTTTCATGTTGTACATAATTTTTAACAGAGCCATGCAGATATCTGGAGAGAAGGCATTCTAGGCAGGGAAACTGTGACTAAATCATAAACCATTTCCCTCCACTAACCACTCCAACAGCCAAGGAATGCCCTCCCAGACAGGCTCACACATTCACCTGGACCTTATTACCAAAACTGCTGTAAGTAAATAGCTGGGGGTAAATTGGAAAAGTTTGGAAAAGCCAAAAGATTTACACTGGAAGAAGAATGAGAATTAAGACTGGGAAATGATTTGACTTAAATTTTAAAAAACACTACTCTATCTGCTGACATAAAGACTCATTAAAGAGAAGAACCAGAGCAGAAGCTAGAAGACCAGTTAGGTGACTATTAAAATTATCTAAGCAAATAAACAAGCTAGTCAGATGGAAAAGTGCAATGGAGGAAAAAAGCATCATTTGGGAGTGTTGGTAGGGGATGTCAGCATTGTCTGTAAGGTCTCATGGAGACTTTAATGGTATAAAAAAGAAAACATGCAGAAAGTTAAGAGATATAGGGATATAAGGATAAAGCAAAATGAGGAGAAACAGGCAGGGAAAAGGCAGGGAGAAAGGATAAAAGAGAGTATAGGGCCTAATCAACCATTTTAAAGACTCACTTGACTTACTTTGAGTGAGATGAGAAGCCACTAAATATTTCAGAGGAAAAAAATAACAAAATCAACTATAAGTATTGAACAGATCACAGTGGCTGCATGATGGAGAATGGCCCATCGTTAGGCAATGACAGAGCAAAAAGATTGGCTAGAAATAAGGAAGGCCTACAATAGGTTGGTTGCAGTGACCAAATGATAAATCATGGAAACCTGGATATTTTGAAGGTAGAGCCAACAGGTTTCCCTGAAGGAACAAACATGAGTAAGTGGGGAAAAAAAAGGATAAATGCAATTTTCAACCTTAAGGAATGGAAAAATAGCATTGCCATTTACTGAGATGGGGAACAGGGGGGAAAAAAGTTTAAGGAAACTTGAGGAGGCAAAGAGGAGACATTGATTACAATATATAAAAAAGATTAAATATCTCAGTTCAGGGGTTACAGGATTCTAAGCTCTTTAAAAAATATATATATATTTTCACAAATAAGAAAAATCAGAATGTCCAAATTCCAAATTTTATCCATCAAAAACAGTATTTTTCACCAAATTGAGTTTCAAACAACTAACCCTCAGATTCATACTTTTCAAATTTACATTTATCATTAATTTCATCCATGTTGGTCAATATTTTTACATACTGATTGTTCATTCATATTGTTTATTGAGTACTATTTGAAATTACATTACATGCTCCATCAAAAAGCTTACACATTAAATCGCAAGCACAGGCGGTTTACCTGAAGTTCTTTGTATCTATCTTGAAAAGAAATGGCTTCTTGCTCTTTTTCTTTAAGGAAATCTTTTTCCAGGACACTATGCTTTTCTATCAATGATTCCACATCCTAAAGGAGAAAAATCCAAGCACAAATTATGTAATGGCATGAAATATATTTTGTTACTTCAATGAAATAGCAGAAAATGTTTGGTAAGGAAAAAAACCCCAAGAAGTATGATGTAAAGTTTAACAATATTATAGATTGTATGCTTCACTCTTATTTTCAGACCAATATCAAACATTGCTATAACACTAAAGTTATTCATGCTAATAAATGAATAAAAGTACTAAAGCCAATTATAATCAACACAGTCTATATTTACATATACTTTCATAAATTTGCTAAGGCCCTTTATAGATATTTTAAGGAAACAGAAAGAAAACATAAGTAATTTACTAAAATAGCTGTATATATAAGCACTCTTTTCAAATATCCCATGATGTCTGACATTATATAGGAATAAAATAATGTTACAAACCTGCTAAACTATGAAAGAAATACAATATTTCCTGCTTTCAAGATAAATAAAAATAAATCAGAAAAATAGCATTATTTAGAGAAAACAAAAATCTAGTAAAAGATGTTCATATCTTTAAAAGTACACATTTAAGACCAGAGATTTCTTATCAAAGACTTCTAAGTGATAAACTCAAAAGATTGGTTTAAACCTACACCCAAGAAAGGACAGTGTTTTCTTCCACTGATGATTTTTTAATGAAACATAGAGATTTTATACAATTTCCAGAATGTACAATTTAAACATTTTTAGGGAAATGTAAATATACCTTTTTAATTCTCTGTTTTTCTTCCTCAGAAACTTTGAGTTTAATCTCCAAACTTGAAATTTTCTGCTGAAGCTGTATGTTTGATAGATTGGCTACAGGATCCTCAGAATCATCCACAAGAGCAATTGTTCCATTACTTTTCTCATCAGTTAAACCCAATGGAAAAAGTGAGATATCCAGATCAGTGTGTGTTGATTGCTCAATCTAAACCACATTAAAAAAAAATATACAAGAGGGAAAAGTTTACACTGTACCAATAATGAAAACATCCAAAGGGCACCAGAAACCACATTTGGAAATTAAGTTGTAGCAAGGGTTCCGAAATTATTTCACCCTTTAAGTAAATCAACAGAAGACCTCAAACTATTACAACAACCTGATCTTTGCAGTAAGACACAAAATTTCCTCTAAACTTAGTTTTAAAGCATTTATTATTTTTAAGCAAAGCAATAAAAACTTAAAACTTTTTCATGTGTCTGAAAGTGTATAATTAAGAGGCATATCTAATATCAGTTCTTAAATTTACACACACCAATAAATCAGAATTTTAAATATATATTTCAAACTGACAGACCGAATAACCAAACGACAGGTTACTATGACATGTACGGACCACCTGGGGGCATACGCCCAATGCAGGACCTTCCCCCTGGTGATCAGTGCACTCCCACCACAGGAGCATGGTTCAGCTGACAGAGGGGCACCAAACGCAGAGCTCATGACTGGCGAGCGCCAGGCGAGTGCCACTGCGATGGCGCAAGCCTCTCCTCATTGGGACTGAGTGGGTGCAAGCCCATGGCAGACACAGCAGGGCTGGCATGAATGGGAGCCAAAGGCAGGAGTGGCAAGCAGCGTTGGACTGCAGGTTTTGACTCAATCCCCATAGGCCACACTGAGGGACCATAATGGTGCAGAATCCATGCACCATGCCTCTAATTAATTAATAACCTCTAATTAATCATCACTTTCTAGTAAAGATACCAGATAACTTGAGATTGTGTATAGCACTTGGAAAATTTGGATTAAATCCAATATCTAGCACAATGCCTGGATCAATATATATTTGAATGAATAAACTCTAAGACTGCAATCTTAAAATTTTAGTATAAAATTGAAAAGAATACTCTATTACCTGAAAACATACAATAAGCATCCCTGAAAACAAAAATGATTATTCTTTTTTTGTAATTATTTTCCCTTTTGAAGTTCAAGATTTGAAATGTAAATGAAGTCAATTTTAATAAATGGACACTCAAACCATATTTTGGTAACTAAAGTTACTTAAATACCTTGCAATTATTCCCCAAAACAAACATATTATTCAGAATTCTAGATATTAGCCTCAAAGTTAGAGTGTCTACAGAAACATTTTTCAGAAAGTTAAGAAAAGGAATCAGAAAATCTTCAAAAGTTAATTCAATCAACATAAAATTTTTTTTAAAGCATGCAGATTTCCTATAAAGACATGCTTGTCTTTACCTGTGCTTTAGGAACAGTCTGACTGACTATGGTGGTGTCTGCATGTGTAATCTCTGGTGATGAAATGATGGGCTCAGAAGAGAGGCAGCCAATGGTGGGAGAAGAGTGGTCATGGTCCAGTATAATCGCAGGAGAAGCTGGAGAAAGATGGACTCCAGATACTGAAGAAAAACAAAAAGATGATTAAACAGAAAATAATAAACAGGTTGAAAGAGAGAAAAGAGAGTAGAGAGAGGGAAAGGGAAGTAAAAGCAAAATGACTGAAAATGAGAATTCTATAACTATTCCTAAAGGGCCATTACCTAAAATCTAAAACTAGTGTTTCTAAATTTAACATGATATTTCCATATGAGATTCAGGTAAAAAAGACAATTTAATAATGTCTTAGTGTTTACTTATAACATATTACCATTAGAAATGCAAGTTAGTTCAGAAAAAGCAATAGCATACTTACTAGTGACAGGCATAGGCACTAAATAGGCATTGAGAAGACAGCAGTGAGCAAGACAAGTCAGGCATCCATGAACTCAATGGCCTGATGACCCAGTATCCAAGTCAAATCAATTATTACAATGAAGTCAGCAAAGGGGAAGAATAATTACTTTAAAATAATTAATACAACTGTTTCAGTGTTAACTTCTTTTTCAACAATAGATTTTTTCATATTAAAGTCAGTCAGTATGCCAACTTGTTTTTAAAGAAAAAAAATGTTGAAATACAATTCTGTAATTAGTTTCCCAACAATACATTATTTTATTGTGATTAGATTTCAAATATAAAGGTCACAAAAGGAAAGCCAATTGCCAAGCATGAAATAAAACAAAAATATTGATGAAGGTAAACTAAACAGGAGATAGATAGATAAATAGATAGATAGATAGATAGATAGATAGATAGATAGATAGATAGACTACTTTATTTTCAAAGTAATATTACAATTTTGACAAAGGAAATAATGATATTAAAACATTGCATATCAACCTAAGGGACACATTTATAGCAGTATTTAGAATTCTTTCTAAAAATTTAAACACATTTATACTATGTATTTCAAAGTTTAAGAAGAGTGAATTATTTTTATCAGTAATCTATTTATATGTTCTGACTTTCTAAATTATAAAGACCTTTATTCCACATTGGCATCAGTGGCAACGTCAGCGAAGCTCTACCATAAATTCTGGAAGGCAGCTCACAATGGAAAATGCATTTTTGCCTGAAGAAAAATATTTATAAGGTCAATAGGTATTAACAAACAAGAATTTATCAATTTCTGATTGGTATCGTACAGGGATTATTTAGTTATCTTATATATACTTTTACTTTATAGCAATATTGTGTTTATAAAATAGTATGCGCCATACATGAGAGGCATTTTAGCTTCTCCGATAGGCATTTCACTATTTTAACTGAAATATAGAAAACTAGAATTTCAACTCATATTTTTACTTGATATATCTGTTTCAGAAATGACTTTTTTTCTAATCTTATCTATTCCATATGCTGATTTCTCTACAATGTAAAAGTATTCTAACTTCTAATTTTAAATTATAATTTATAACAAAAAATATAACTAATTTTAAAAGTTTGAAATAAATATTATAGTATAGTAAGAGTGAAAACAACCCTGGCATTAAGACCATAGACTCTGGAACTTAATTGCCATGCCAGGTATAGAGCAATAAGTAAGCATATTTAACTTCTCTCAGTTTCCTTATCTGTAAAATTGGCATAGATTTGCCAATCTTATATAATAAAAAGCTAATATGCTAATCAGACTGGACTGCTGAATAATCTTCTGATACAACCTTCCTGAATGACCAGTGGGTGGAGCCACAGGGTCACAAGGCAGCCAAGGCAGTGAGGGCCAAGCCCCTTGCACGAATTTCGTGCACCAGGCTTCTAGTGAGGTATAAATTGACTAAATATGTATACGTTTTATTATTGTGCTTATATTATTTTCATTATTATTTCAAAGATTAAAATTTGTTAGACAAGTACTTTTAATTCTGGGTATAAAAGTGACTATGATCTTGGATTCAAGAAATTCTTAAAAATATCATTTTGATCTAATACCTGAATATTTTTAAATCTCTATGTTTTTATATATATTTATAACTAAGACAAGATTTCATGCTGACAACAGTTAAATTCTCAATGCATAACATCATATGAGGAAAACAAATAGGAAAAGTGGTAGAATAAAGAAAAGGAGGGAAGAAGGGAAGATGTAAAGAAAAGAGATAAATATAGGGAAGCGAAAGGGAGAGAGTGAGAGCGGAAAGTAGAGGGCAAGAGAGGCAACCTCAACTCTACCTCACACCTTCCACTAGCTACTGCCACTTATCATACTTTACCTTCATACCCAAATGTTTTATCTCCAAATGATTCCTATCTCAATTGTCTTCTCACCTAACCCTCACACTCCACAGAAATCAACACGTAAGATATTAATTTTCCTTTCAATTACTATTAAATCAAAAGAACACTCTTATCTTTCTTTAGTTCTCCAGAGCACTAATACTAATGACCCTTCTTTACCTGGAAATTTCCCTTGGCACCTGCGAACCATTTTATCCTATACTTTCTCCTAACATTTTGACTAATTTTTCTTGTTTCCTCTCAACCTTAAGATTCACTGTTTTCTTCATGTTCTGATCTCAATATTCACATTATTCTTACTACTTTCAAAACCCATTATTTAAATTTTCATCTATAAGCTCCACTCTGCAGAGGTCCAGATCCCTATATTTACCTATCTACCAGACTGTCCCATTTAGCTATCTAGTAGGTACATCAAACTTACCCATCATCTTACAGAAATTTGCTTTGTTTCATGCTTCCCATTTTACTAATAGTATCTTGATGAACTATTTGTCCAAGCCAGAAAGGATACTACTAAAGGCTGACTTTATTCTAATAACACCGTACTACTAACAGTTACTGATTATGCCATACTGTTAAATACCTCTGTGACCTCACAATATCACTGCTTAAGTAAAAGCCATAGCTAGCTATAGTCAGAAATGGAATTTAATATCAACAACAACAACTTACTTGCTATGCAGCCTTGGGCATATACAAACCGAAATAAACCACTAATTCAGTATTTTGAAAATGGGGAAATATGTACCTCAAAATGACATTATACAGCTTAAATTAGGTAAGATAAAAAAGCTGCTTGGCTATACCAGATTGGTACATGGTAAGCATTCAATAAAAAGAAACTGTCATTAAATTTTTTTTTACTATTTGACAACATTCAAAAAAAGCCTTTTTAAGACTCTTTTCACCTACTCCATTATCCACCCAACCACAATAAAAGTTTAATTCCCCCATAAAATATTACAATTTTGACAAAGGAAATAATGAACATTAAAACATTACATATCAATCTATGGGACACATGGGTACCTATGTTTAGAAAAAATTTATATCCTTGAACACATCAATTTTAAAAAATGAATTAAATTCCCAACTCAGAAACTAAATAGAAACAAAAAGGAAAAGAAAGCACAATATAAATAATAAAGATAATACAGATCTAAGTAAACTTAAAAAGTAGATCTAATTAATAAAAAATTCTCAATTTCTAAAAAAATAAACAAAATAGTAGATAACTAATTAACAATAAAAGAACAAAAGTACAAATATACAAATTAAATGACATGGTACATAATTACAACAAAACTCTTTAAATCATAAAACTCCTCTATAGAATTCTCAGTAAATAAATTTTAAATTCTATTTTTGAAGATGTGCAATACATGACCACAGTAGTTTATAAAAGTTGATCTGATTAGGGCTAAAAAAAAAATTAATCCTCTAAAATTGGTCCAAAGCATTAAAAATAAAGAAAAACTTCCTTAGCTTACATAGCAGTAACATATCATTAAAAGGTAAGCCTGGTGAAGATAGTACAAAACAGAATAATTATAGATTATTAGACCATCACAAAAAAATAACCAGGTAAAAGTTCTAAATAAAATGTTAGTAAAGAGAGTCCTATACTATACTATGAACATGTTATGCAATAAACAAGTCAGATTTGTTCCAGGAATACAAGGATAATTCATTATTAGGAAATTCATTAATATAATACCTCATATTGATAGACTTAAAGAGAAAATTACATTTTATCTCCAACACTGAAAATGCTTTCAGTAAAGAACCTTTAAGAAAAGAGAATTGATGGATACTTTCTTGACATAATAAATTTAGACCTTAGTCCTAAAGTCAGCATGTTAATTAACGAGAGAGAAAAAAAAGATTAAGTTAGACTAATTCCTCTATGGTAAAAACAAGACAAGGATGGATGTCTACTATCTCTATGCCATTTAACATTCCACTAAAGGTATAAGCCAATGCAATTAGACAAGAGTAATTAAATGTATGAAAATAGGAAAACTATCTCATGTTTCTACTAAAGTCAAACAGTAAACACAATCAGTCAAGTAGCAAGATATAAACTTAATGAATATAAATGAACAGCATTCATATGTAAAAATAATAACTATTTAGGGGATTTAATGTTAAAGAAAATACTACTTTCCATAGCCACACACACAAAAAAAAATACTGAGGAATAAATTTGGCAAGAAGCATGAGGAAATCTTTAAAAAACTTCTAAAAGACTCAAAGGTGTACCTGAACAAAGGTAAAGATATCCCTTGTAATTAGTTAGGGAACTAAGTATCATAAAGATGCCAATACTCCCTTAGTTATTTTACTTGATAGGTAAACCTGATAAAGACAGTATAAAAATTTTATTTTTAAAATCTTCATTGTTAAAAGTATTACAATGTACATCCCCCACCCTCTCATTACTCTCCTTCACTCAGTTACCAACCCACCCCAAGCCTTCACCACCCTATTGTCTGTGTTCATAAGTAATGTATATATGCATATAAATTCTTTGGTTAATCTCTTCCTGCCCTACCCTCCCCACTTCCCTCTGAGAATTATCAGTCTGTTCCATATTTCCATGCCTCTAGTTCCATTTTATTCATTAATTTTCTTTGTTCATTAGGATTTCTTATTCATTTATTTTGATTTTTAGTTTCAATTGTTGATACTATGTATTTATTGCCATTTTATTGTTCATATTTTTTCTCCTCCTCTTCCTTCTTCTTTTTCTGATTCTTCTGATGCTGCTGCTGCTTCTTTTTGTTACTGCTTTTCTCTTGCTGTTTTTAAGGTTCTCTCTTTGTCTTAAACTTTCGAGATTTCAATTATAATGTGTCTTGCTGTGAACCTCTTTGGGTTCTTCTTGTTTGAGATTTTGTGCTTCCTGGACTTACAAGTCTATTTCTCTCACTCAAATATCTTAATGAGAGCTTCAAGGGTATTAATGAGACTTTTAAGGATCTTAGTGAGAATTTTAAAGACATGAAAAAGGACCAGTCAGAAATTAATAATATACTAACTGAAATAAAGAGTAATTTATAGGGATTCAACAGTAGAGTTGAGGATCAAGAGTCAAATCAATGATTTGGAATATGAAAAAAAAAAAACACTCAGAAGAGCAAAAAGAAAAACAAATACAAAAATATGAAGATAGTGTAAAGAGCCTATGGGACAATTTGAAGCATACAAACATTTGCATTGTGGGGGTGCCAAAAGGAAAAGAGAAAGAGCAAGATATTGAAAATCTATTTGAATAAATTATGACAAAAAAACTTCCCTTAGTTAATTTACAGACCTAATAGAAATCCAATAAAAGTATCAATAAGCTTTTTTTAAATGAAACTAGACAAATGGTCATTAAACATAACATGGGAGAAGTAAAAATACAAAAAAAAGACAGGAAAAATAAAAAATATATATGAGGATACTAGATCCTCTTATTAATATATACTAATTTAAAAACTATACTAAAACATACTACCAACCTTATTAATATAATACTGCATTAAATCACATAAAAACATAAGATGCACCCTTTATCATTTAAACAGTTTGGTGCAGAAATAAACAGACCAGAAAGTCCAGAAATAGACCCATGTCAGTGTGAAACTTTAGTATATGATAGGAATGGCATTTCAAATAACTGAGAGACAGATGGGCTTGTTTATAAAAAGTGCGAGTGAATAGTCATTTGAAAAAAGATGAGATAAAAATAAATAAATCCAAATCAATCAGAGATTAAAAAATATTTTAAGAGAACAAGGGAAATATGAGTGAGTTCCTCTTTACCTTGGGTGTAAAAACAAAAAAAACAAAACGTGGAGCTTTTTAACAGTGACTTGATACCAAATATAAGAAAAGATTTATACATTTGACTATAAGATAAATAACCATGTTTTCTGCCAAAAATTATCTTAAATAGAATCAAGAAAAAACTGGCAAATTAAATAAAAAATGTATGTGCAATTCTTATCACAGGCAATTGGTAATATTCCTAAATAATATAAAAAACTTTTGAAACTTGGGGTCTGGGGGTGGGAAGAGAAGATTGCAAAAGAACAGCCTATAGAATAATGGGCACAAAAATGTAAACAGATAATTCACTAAAAAGAAAATATACAAATAGGCCTTATATCTATAAAAAGATGCAGATGCATGCATCTACTCATTTGTCATAAAGGAAACACAGAAAGTTTAAAACTAATGAGACAGATAGATGGAGTAAAATGGACAAACAGAAGAAATGAATATTTAGAAATACCTCTTCACTGAGTAGTTGTTTTAAACATGGTTCTGAGTTTTAGAACCATGTCAATGTTTCACATAATCAATAAAATAAAAATAAAATAAACCAGCAGGGAAATAGAGGAGTTAAATCCCAAAATTAAATACAAAGAGTAACAAATGAATTAAACCATATTTCAAATGAATAACTTACTCACAATTACAAGTGTGGGGGCAGGAGGGTAGGATGCGTGGAACTAATCTAAGTTATTTTCGGACACAATATTTTGACTACCTGGACTCAGTGTAAGAAAAAAAAGAATGTTAAATAAATATTAAACAGGAAAAGGAAGAAAAAAATAAGAAAGAGGGAAAAGAATAAAGGCAAAGCAAATGTAAAATGTTAACACGTGATGAAAATGAATGAAGAGTATATGAAATTATTTGTTCATTTCTTGTAGCTTTTCTGTAAATCAAAATTTAAAAAATTAGAAGAAAGAGCTAAAAGGGAAAATATATAACAGACAAGATACAAGAGTTCCATAAATTATTCATAAGGGTAAAACCTGATATCAACAAAAGTCTTTCCCATGCAAAGTGCTAAGGTAACACTTGATATTACTAAAAACATGTATAAGAATACTCTTAAAAGTACTCTTTGAATAGCAAATAAGTGACAATAGCCAAAATTCCCACAGTCCAATAGTTAAATGAGCAGTGGCACAGTCATACATTAGAATATTTTTAGCCAGGAATTACAGGTTCCTGCGATAAATATGCAACAACATGGATGAGTCTTAGAAACATACTTTTGAACCCAGCCAGCATGGCTCAGTGGTTGAGAATCGACATAGGAACCAGGAGGTCGTGGTTCAATTCCCAATCAGAGCACATGCCCAAATTTTTATAGGCTTAATCCTCAAAAGGGGCATGAAGGAAGCAGCTGATCAATGATTCGCTCTCATCATTGATGTTTCTCTCTCTTTCTCCCTCTCCCTTCCTCTCTGAAATCCATAAAAATATATTTTTTTTAAAAAAAGAAAGAAACAACTTTTGTGGAAAAAGTAAATTGCAGGAGAGTTCACACAATATTAACCCATTTTATAAGGTAGGTAAATAAACCAAATTCTTTAGAGATATATGTACATATACAAAAAATGATTTGTACAAAAGCAAGGAAATAATAAATATTTAGGACAGTGGTTCTGGGAGAAAGCAGAGGGACATGACAGAAGATGAGTATTAGAATTGATAATGTTATATTTCTTAAGTTAAATGGTAGATTCACAAGTATAATTTTGAAATATAACAAAGAAACAATAATTACACATGCTAAAAAAATAATGAAGACTTATTGTTTTAATGCCCTTATTGTTTTTTAATGCCCTTATTTAATGCCATTTTTGGGCCATATTTTTCACAGATCAAAACTTGCTCTGAATAAGTTAGAAAAAAAATTAATAGGCTCCAATAAGTTAAATCAAAGAAATTATGCTTTTGTGAAAAGATGTCAGGAATCAACACTAGACGGGCAAACAAGACTTGGTGTTGCAAGCCTTTCTGACATCTTGCTAAACACATCAATTCTTTATTTCAGACATAAGGAATGGTGAACCTAAAATGACTATAATTTACATGTGCTTTCAACGTATGAAAAAATTAGTGAGATTTTCAGAAATTTGACTTGATAATATAAATTTTTAATGAACATATCATAATCCATAGCCTATTTTAAAAATAAAATGGAAAAAAACAAATGAATAGTGCTATGAAATAAAAGAGAAAATAAAAACATATCACCATCTACGTGGAAACAAGATTTTTTTCCAGTTATTATCTAAGTTTTTAATTATGCTGGGATATACACATCTTCACTGAATTTTAGGTGACTATCCAATAACAAAAACTCACCCTCAAAAAACCAACATCAGTAAATACTGTCTACATATATAGACCCAAAATATTAATAATTTTTATTGTATACTTGTTTGTGTGTTTTCATAATCCTCATTTGAGGACATGTTTGGAGAGAGAGAGAGAGAAACATCTATGTGAGAGACAAACAATGACAGTCTGAACCAGGAATTGAACCTACAATGCAGGTATGTTCTCTGGGAAAGAAACCAGCATACCTCCAGTGCACAGGACAAAGCTCAACCAACTGAGCTACTCCGGTCAGTTGACTGTATACATGTTTTATATATGATGTTGTAATATATGGGAAAATGTAAGCCTAGTAACAGAAAAGTACAAATCCCAATAAGTAAAATATAATTATCTTCTCACCTAGCCAAGAAGATACAATTTTTAAAGTTTCAGATTTCTATAGTATTCTTTTTTTTTAATATATTTTTATTGATTTTTTTACAGAGAGGAAAGGAGACGGATAGAGAGTTAGAAACATCGATGAGAGACATCGATCAGATGCCTCTTGCACACCCCCTACTGGGGATATGCCCGCAACCAAGGTACATGCCCTTGACCAGAATCGAACCTGGGACCTTTCAATCCACAGACCAATTCTCTATCCACTGAGCCAAACTGGTCTCGGCTCTATAGTATTCTTTGATCTATTAAAAGTTGACTGCTGTCAGTTTTCATGCTCAAAATCTTTAAACTAAGATAAGAAGATCAAATGTACCCAACAGTAACAAACTCAGTCAAAATTTTTTAAGAAGTATAAATATACAAAATTTATATCTTTGGAAATCTTACTTGTTTGCTGGATTTTAAGATTTGAGCAAGACTACAAAGATAATGTGCTTCATTTCAAATGAAAATTTCTTGATTTCCTTACAGTTAGAGGATACAAGGTCAATATACATTCCTTTACAACTATTATGCTAATCCAAAATGCAATTAATGGCAGTTTATCATCTTTAATATTGTAATTCAAGTTCATTGGTTATATCATTTTTCATTGATGGACCTCTTCTAAAACACAAATAGCCCACTATATCAAGACACCAGACAAGCAAAAGACACTAAGTTTCCAAATAATATGCAATCTTTTTCCAGTAATTCTACTTGTGGTCAACTCTGTTTTGTTTCCATAACACTTATAAAATCTAAACTAGAAACAGGTGAAAACATGCATACATTTAACTTTACACAAAGAAATCTGTATATCTCGGTTAATCATTAAATAATTCAAAAGGATAACACCAATAAAATGATAATAGTTTTTACAAATTTTTACTTAGAAAATATTTTTGGTCTTTAATTTTCATTCAAACACTTTCTTACCCAATCCATGCCCCTATTTTTCAGAATTCTTCCACCTCATAGATTCATTAGAGGCTAGTGATTATCTTTCAGAATATGGCATCTATTCAAATCCTCTGAAACCTTGTTTACTGGTATTTTTAGGTCAATATATGAACCCACCTTTATTCTTCAATGCTCATTCATTTTGTTTTCCTTACTCATATCTTTTTTATTTATTTTTATTTATCTTTTAATTTTAATAAATCTTTTTGGTCCAGATTATTACAATTGATCCTCTTTTCCTCCCTATAGCTCCCCTCCACCTGGCTCCGAACCCAACCCTCTACCCTTTCTACCCTTATTCCCACCCCCATTGTCCTTATCCATAGGTACATGATTTTTGACCAGTCTCTCCCTGCACACCCCCTCACCTCTTTCCCTAAGAATTATCAGTCCACTCTCTTTCTATGCCCCTAATTCTATTATATTCACTTGTTGAAAGATATGTATTTGTTGTTCATAATTTTTACCTTTACTGTTTTCTTCTTCTTCCTCTTCTTAAAGAATACCTTTCAGCATTTCATATAATACTGGTTTCGTGTTGTGAACTCCTTTAGTGTTTTCTTATCTGTGAAGCTCTTTATCTGCCCTTCAATTCTGAATGATAGCTTTGCTGGGTAGAATAATCTTGATTGGAAGTTCTTGCTATTCATCACTTTGAATATTTCTGGCCACTCCCTTCTGGCTGCATAGTTTCTATTGAGAAATCTGCTGACAATCGTATGTGTGCTCCCTTGTAGATAATTAACTGTTTTTCCCTTGCTGCTTTTAATATTATCTCTGTCTTTTGCTCTTGGTATTTTAATTATGATGTGTCTTTGTGTGGTCCTCTTTGGATTCCTTTTGTTTGAGGTGCTGTGCACTTGTTGGACTTGTAAGTCTATTTCTTTCACCAGATGTGGGAAGTTTTCAGTCATTATTTCTTCAAATGGGTTTTCAATATCTTGCTCTCTCTCTTCTTCTGGCACCCCATAATTCTGATATTGGTACGCTTGAAGTTGTCCCAGAGGCTCCTTACATTATCTTCACATTTTTGGATTCTTTTTTCTTTTTGCTTTTTCAGTGGAGTGTTTTTTGCTTCTTTGTATTTCAAATCTTTGACTTGATTCTTGCATTCCTGTTGTCTGCCGTTAGATCTCTGTACAATATTTTTTATTTCAGTCAGTGTATGTTTAATTTCTAGTTGATTCTTTTTCATCTCCTCTTGGGTGTTGTTAAATTTTTCCATTTTTTCTAGGAAATTCTTAAAGCACCTTATAATCGTGGTTTTGAACTCTATATCTAATCATTTGTTTTCCTAAATTTCTTTCATCTATCCTTTTGTCTCCTCATATTTTGCTGCTTTCCTGTGTTGGTAGAGTAGCTTTGTGTGCTAGGTGTCCTATATTGCCCAGTATCTCTGCCTCCCACATTACCTGAGGTGGACACTCTTGGTGCACTCCTTGTGAATTGTGTGTACAGTCCTATTGTAGTTAATTCTTCATTGTTGTTGGAATCACTGGGGGGAAATGAGCTCCAAGCCAATTGGTTGTGAGTATCTGGTGTGTCTGCGCATGTGCGCTTGCCTCCAGACCTCTGCCTTTCCGGTTCCCCTAAGTTTCCATGCATTGTAGGGACCTGTACGAGACTGGGTCACGAGGGTCTCACCCAAAAATGGGGTTCAGTGAAGATGGTCCTAGATTTCATTGGTGTTGGGAAGTTGTTTTCCGCCTGCTCAGCTTTTTACAGCTCCGCTGAGACTTCATGAGTCCCTCTCTTTTCTTCTAGTTGTAGAGTTTTCATGCAGCCAGCTTTCCTGTAGTTCTGGATGCTGTGCTATCCGTTCTATCTTTTAGTTGTAATTTTGAAACTGTTGTGTGAGGCAACAGTTTAGATGTTCATCTATGCTGCCATCTTGGTTTCTCCCTCCTACTCATATCTTTAGATACGTCTCCATTTCTAGTTTCCTAGGCCTCCCGAATCTGCCTGCAGTTCCCACCACCCGTACAGATCACATATTCTCATTCATTTTTAAAAATAACTTATTGACTGAAATTACACATTTATGGAAAACAAAGAATATGAAAGAATTTTGGAAGATCCAAATAGCATATCTAAAATTTAAAAGAAAAAGGATTTTTTTTAACTCAATACAACATGATGAGACACTTAATGAAAAAGATGCTTGTACTCTTTCAGGACTCCTTTATCTGTTCATTCATTAAAAATAGAATTGCAGCCCTAACCAGTTTTACTCACTGCATAGAGCTTCGGCCTGTGGACTGAAGGGCCCCAGGTCTGATTCTGGTCAAGGGCATATACCTTGGTTGTGGGCACATTCCCAATAGAGAGTGTGCAGGAGGCAGCTGATTGATGTTTCTCTCTCATTGATGTTTCTAACTCTCTATCCTTTTCCCTTCCTCTTTATAAAAAAAATCAATAAAATATATTTTAAAAAATAAGTACTTATTTATATTAAAAAAATAAATACAATTGCAGAGTAACAACATATTCAAGAATGTAATGAATGATACAACACAATTCTGTACATTAGAAAATTTGCCATAATAATATCATACTGGTATTGCAAACAAAGTATTTAGTAATTAGATATTATGTAAAGACCTGTTATTGTTAGTATAGTTGATATTATGAACACCCCAAGTATCAAATGATTAAAATAAAATACCAGTGGGTTGCAGGCAATATACATTTAATAAGCCAATCTTCTCTTGAGGATGTATTTAAACACTTAATAGAAATTAATTTTAAAATTTAATATTTAAAATATAACAATACAATTCCTGCTCCTCAAATAAAAGGTAAAATTTAATTATCATAAAGATATAAAGTGAATATATGGGAAAGATGTATTTTTTTTCTATTCATAGAATAAGGGGACCAAAGCAAAAATTATACCAGTTCAAAGGAAAAGTCAAATTAGAACTAATTTATTCGAAGTAGAGCAATATTGAAATAAATTCCAAAAGGAAGCGAAACATTTTTCCAAAGAGGAGAACGTAGTTAATCAAAATTCTACTAGACACCACAGAAGTTATATATTTATCAGCTACCTACAACACATACATAAGAGCTCAGAGATAATGTACAGAGCCAGAACGAGATAACTCTGAAACTTGTGCTGTTTTTTGTTGTTAATCCTCACCTGAGGATATTTTTTCCAGGGATGGAACCTGCAAACCAGGTATGTGCTCTTGACTGGGAATCGAAGCCAAGACCCTCAGGGCCACAGACCAATGCTCTAACCACTTAGCTACAAAAGGCAGGGTAATCTATGTGACTTTTATAAACTATAATCATAAGAGTTTTCAACACCAGGAGGCCATCTTTTTATCAATATGATAAAAATACTATTCTTAAAAAAACTTAGCATACCATCATATTCTTCAAATTAGATATCTAAGTCCATCTACCAACAAAGAAAAATGGGAGTCTAAAGCAAAATTTGAGCAAACTACATGTTATAAAACTCTAAACTCTGCTGGATGCCAATATATCCTCTTTGCACTAGCCACCTAGTAACCAGCAGCAGCTATTAGACAACTAAACTCTTAGAATTACCTCCAAGAAATTAAACCCAAATCCAGAAAAAGTATGTAGTTTAAATAAAGTTCTATTACCATTATATTAAAATTAATGAACCATGTGGTTAAAATAAATTGAAAATTGTGTACACAACTCGCAGTTCTCAGAGTAAAAATAAAATGGGGATATCCTTTGTCTAAGGAATGTCTGTCACAAAAGAGTGCAGTGAAATGCTAAAATTATATATTTTTAAAGCATAAAAGACTAAAACAAGCAAAAATAATTCAAAAATTAATAAATAATACCGATGCTGTAAAACCCTAAACTTTTAAAAAATGAACTCATGAATGGGTGTGAAGCTTTATAAACTGTTCATTTAAGGAAAATAATATGAGTTTTAAAATATTCAGTATTTAACTCATCAAAAAAGAATGATAGTTAACTGCTGATCCTGCATCTATAATTGACAACAAAACAAAAACCCACATACAATGGACTTATACTGGCTTAATACTTATTTTATTGTCTATAAAGGTATAATTTAGAAAAGACAAACAACTCTGTGATCAGAAGTACATTAATAACTTAAATGGATACAGGGTGTCCCAAAATCATATATACACATTTTAATAGCTGATAGCTCAACTGATGTCTTTCTTTTCAGCCAGACTAAGCTTTGAACAAAGGAAATTCATCCTAAAATGCTACTGGAAGTTTGAAAATGCAGTTGAAGTACAAACACTGCCTTTGTAATTATTCAAAGTGTTTCTACATTTTTTCAGGGGGAAACAGGGTACCCCAAAGAATTGTATACACACTTTAACAGCTGATAACTCAGTTTTCACTCCCTTTAAGTTTAACTGATTTGAGATAATGGGTGAAACCATACTAAGCTTTGAACAAAAAAAAAAAATCTATCCACTAGACTTTATGGGGATACCTAAAAGATAAACTGTATGGTACAAAATCAGCAAAAGTTAATGAATTAAGGGCCATAAATAATGAACAAAAGGATTCTTGATGTTTGCCATTCCATTGCTTTGAGTTATTAGTGGTGCTTGGACCAAAATGGTTATCAGTTAGAAACTAGGCATTGACCAGAAAATTATTAATTTCTATAGATTCTTTTAAATTAAAAAAACGTATGTTAATAAACACAGACTTTATAATCATTCAGAGTATATGTACATTTTTGGGACATTCTATATTAACTCTTCTCACTTTACCCTTCCAGGTAACTCAAGCCATTCCTCACAAGAAAACATAGAAGAGTAAAGAAAACTGAACTTTAATAACTAGAAACACATCCCAGATCTACTCTTAAAATTCAGTCTTCCAGTACAGTCACTGGGCCTTGATGTCCTTATTTAGAAAACAAACAAAATAACACTATTTTCCTAAAAAAAAATTAGAAATATGACTTGAAATGCTTTAAAAACAAAAGTTATCAGAAAAAAATCATCACGTAAGTGATCAAAACATACAGATATGACATCTCCTAAATAAGAGAAAATTACTCCAAAGATAGAAAGCCTGAAATACAAAATATTAATTTTTATTGTTAACATATTTAATGAAATAATACAAAAAACGATTGGTTAATCAGCCACCAGAAACTTAAAAAAAAAAAAGTTTAGACAAATAAAGGACATTTAAGGACATTTAAGCCAACATTTTAAATATTACAATCCTCTTGGCAAAATGATCTCTACTATAATGTGAAAGGAACATTCATTCTCAACATAATGTCATTAAACTCAATTTACTTAACTCTCTTTATTCTAATTCCATGTTCACCACACACCTTTTGATCATAAGGTGTTTTACCATTTGTTCTGCCTATGGGGAGAGAATGGTCTCTGAGTATTCCATTTTCTGGCAGAGAAATTTCTCATTGTAAGTTAGTAAGTTAATATTGTTTTTATATTTACATTTAAAATTTATAAACTGAGTTTGTCTCTGAGATGAACCTATTCTCGATATATTGACAAAATTAGATTACTGAGTCTGCAAGAGGCAAATTTAACAAGAAAATAACTGCCCATCACTAAGGCCTCTTTGAAGAAACCATACCAAATTCTCACCTGGTTACAACATTCCAGTATCTGTAATCAATGCAGCAGAAAGAAAAAGTTTACATTTTACAGTTAATGATATCTAAAAAAAATCGTTTGCTGAAACCGGTTTGGCTCAGTAGATAGAGCAATGGCCTGTGGACTGAAGGGTCCCATGTTCGATTCCAATCAAGGGCATGTATCTTGGTTCCGGGCACATCCCCAGTAGGGGGCGTGCAGGAGGCAGCTGATCAATGTTTCTAACTCTCTCTCTCTCCTTTCCTCTTGTAAAAAATCAATAAAATATATGTTTAAAAATAAAAAATAAAAAATTCCAGTTTGTTTCCTTTATTGTCCTGCTATACAGTTACAGATTAAGACTAAATGGACCTTTCCTGATTTCCTAATAGCAGTTCTTTCCATCCACTCTCTATAATATAATGTCATTTGGGAGAATATTCCCATAAAACTTTTCAAATTCATGAAAACAGAGATTAAAAATGTTGCTTCTTTAGAGGCTATTTGTAGGAGGGGATAGTTAATATATGCTATTTCATAAGGAGTAGTGCAAAGACCAGGCAAAAGAAAAAAAAAAGAACACACTGTTTTGGAGTAAATAACCTTAAAGAAAAAAAAAAGAACACACTGTTTTGGAGTAAATAACCTTCTTCTTTAATCCTCAATGCTGACCATGAATAAAACTGTGCTACTTTAATCCCAGCACACACAATTCAAAAACTAAGTAAAGCCTGACCATTTTTATGGAGATGAAAGAGGACAGGCTGACAATTACTATGACTATAGATAGACATTAAATACAAAAAGGTATAATAATCACAAAAGGTGATGGCAAGAAGTGTTAGAAAGTCCAAAAAAACTAACTTATATCAGACATACATCCTCAAAACCTATCTAAGTACATTAATTATTCTATCAAGGAAATAAAGTTTATTAATACCATATCAAATATGTGACACGAAAATACTATCCTAAAATTTGAGTGAAACGTTTGTCTCAAAAATGAGTTTTTTACCACACAAAAGATTTGAGAAACTTTTGTAAGCCGATTTAGAATTATGAACAGTGATGACCTATGTATTAAAGGCATCACTATAGTAGCTGTGTTAAGAATAGATTGCCGTGGGAAGAGTAGGATATATGACACATGTTTAGTATGTTTTTTAAAATTATTTATTGTTTAAAGTGTTACATATAGTATTACATATGTCTCCTTTTTCCCTCATTGACTTACTCCCTGTTAAACCCCACTCTCCAGCACATGCCCTCACCTCCCTAGTGTTTGTGTCTATTGGTTATGCTTACATGCATGTATGCAAATCCTTTGGTTGATTTATTCCCCCACTCCGTCCTACCTTCACTCTAAAGTTTGATATTCTATTTGATGTTTTTCTGTCTCTGGATCTATTTTTGTTCATCAATTTATGTTGTTCATTATATTCTACAACTGAGTGAGATATTTATCTTTCTTTATCTCTGTCCATCCATGCTGCTGAGAATGGTAAGCTTTTTTTTTTTTTACAGCAGTGTAGTACTCCATTGTGTAGATGTACCACCACTTTTAATCCACTCATCTGCTGATGGGGACTTAGATTGTTTCCACATCTTAGCTATTATAAATTGTGCTGCTATGAACATAGGGGTGCATATGTCTCTTCTGATTGGTGTTTCTGCTTTCTTGGGATATATACCTAGAAGTGGGATCACTGGGTCAAATGGGTGTCCCACTTTTAATCTTTTGAGGAAACTCCATACTGTTTTCCACAGTGGCTGCACTAGTCAGCATTCCCACAGTAGTGCACGGGGGTTTCTTTCTCTCCACATCCTCGCCAGCACTTGTCGTTTGTTGGTTTGTTGAAGATAGCCATTCTGACAAGTGTGAGATGGTATCTTATTGTTGTTTTGATTTGCATCTCTTGGATTATTAGTGACTTTGAACATGTTTTCATATGTCTCATGAACTTCCTTCTGTGTGTCCTCTTTCAAAAAGTGCCAATTTAAATCCTTTGCCCATTCTTTTATTGGATTATTTATCTTCCTTTTGTTAAGATGTTATGAGTTCCCTATAAATTTAGGAAATTAGACCCTTATTGGTTATAACATTGGCAAATATGTTCTCCTATGCAGTGGACTTTCTTGTTCTGTGATGAACTCCTTTAGGTTTTTCTTATCTGTGAAGCTCTTTATCTGTCCTTTAATTCTGAATGATAGCTTTGCTGGGTAGAGTAATCTTGGTTGTAGACTCTTGCTGTTCATCACTTTGAATATTTCTTGCCACTCCCATCTGGCCTGCATAGTTTCTGTTGAGAAATCAGTTGACAAATGTATGGGTGCTCCCTTGTAGGTAACTAACTGTTTTTCTCTTGCTGCTTTTAATATTCTCTTTGTCTTTTGCCCTTGCATTTTAATTATGATATGTCTTGATGTGGTCCTCTTTAGATTCCTTTTGTTTGGGGTTCTGTGCACTTCCTGGACTTGTAAGTCTATTTCTTTCACCAGGTGGGGGAAGTTTTCAGTCATTATTTCTTCAAATAGATTTTTAGTATCTTGCTCTCTCTCTTCTTCTGGTACCCCCATAATTCTGATGTTGGTACACTTGAAGTTATTCCAGAAGCTCCTTACAATATATTTCATATGAAGCTTTTGTCTCCCTCCCACTTCATAACTTTTTGCCTTTCCTGTTGAGTTTTTTTTTTGCTTCTTTTTATTTCAAATCATTGACTTGATTCTTAAGATCCTCTAGTCTGCTGTTAAATCTCTGTATAATATTTTTTATTTCAGTCAGTGTATGCTTAATTTCTAGTTAGTCCTTTTTCAAATCCTTGAGGTTCTTGCTAAATTTATGGGTCTTTTCTAGAAAACTCTTGAAAAACTTATAACTGTGGTTTTGAACTCTATTTCTAGGTGTTTGCTTTCCTCCATTTCTTTCCTTTGTGATCTGTTCCTTTGTCTCCACATTTTGGCTGCTTCCCTGAGTTAATAGAATGGCTTTGTGTGCTAGGTGTCCTAGAGGACCCAGTGGCTCAGTCTCTCCAGTGACCTAAGGTGGACACTCTTGGTGCACCCTTTTGTGGGCTGTGTGCACAGTCTTGTTGAAGTTAAGTCTTGATTTTGGTTGGTATCACTGGAAGGAATTGACCTCCAGGCCAATTGGCTGTGAGGATCAGCTGTGTCTAAGCCGGGACTTCTGTGCGAGAGACACCCTTATGAGATAAGACTTACAAAAGCTTCTGTGCTTGACTTGGAAAGGGCTGAGCAGAGAGCATTAGTTTCCTATCAGCCCTGCCCTAACAGACCCCTGTGTCTCAGTGTCCTGTGGTAATCACTGCAAGCACCTCTGAGAGAAAGCTGCCCCCAAGTTCTGCCCACTGCCTGGAGTTTTTGTGTCCCTCCGGCTTGAGAAAGCCAGCTGCGTACTCAGTTGCCTGCCTTCTCTGTTCGCGCACCTCGGTATCTCTGACTTCTGCAGCTCCTCTGAGTCTCAGTGTGCTTTTCTCTTTCCTGACAGTCCAGTTTTACCCCGTATGAGTCTGGGTCCCCAGAGTCTCACCTGGAACTGAAGTTCAGAGCAGGTGGGAACTTCTGTCTTCCTCACGCTTAAGAAAGCCAGCCACGCACTCAGTTGCCAGTCCTCTTCATATGCGCATCTCTGTACCTCTGCCTCCTGCAGCTCCTCTGCATCTCAGTGTGTTTTTCTCTTCCCTTCTAGTTGTAGAATTTCCACTCACCTAACCTTCCTGTGGTTCTGGATGATGCTGTTCTGTCTTTTAGTTGTAGTTTTGAAACTGTTGTGTGAGGCAGCAGTTTAGGTGTTCACCTATGTCACCATCTTTTTGGGTTTTTTTTTTTTTTTTGCCTTTCTATTTATACTGCCATTTTATGTTTGACTTTTTTGTTTTTTACCTTTTTTATATTTAATATCTTAATTGTTCAGATTATTATAATTGTCCCTCTTTTTTCTCCCACCATCTTGGTTCTCCCGTTTTTTACCTTTTTTAAATTGAATTTCTTGTTTTATTTTCATATGCTCTATCAGTTTTAAAGCTATATACTCTGTTTCTCTTTGTTTGGTGTTTCATAGAAATTTTAACTATCATTCTTAACTTACTAGCTTGAGGAAAGTCAATATAATACTCCTCTTGAGAAATACACACAGGGACGGTGAAACATTTGAACTTGAATAATTTGTTCTCTGGCTATTGTGCAGATAGACCCTTCCAAAGGCCCTGGTGATCAACAGTCTGCCACCCAGGGCCTTCCTCCCCTGTGCCCCTTACATGAGAACCCTGTGGAGCTTATCAAAACTCTGCTTTTCTGGTTTGAAGCGATCAATGCAGCCTTAGCCCAAGAATGTCAAAGCATTCCACTCAGGGATCCTAATACATGCATGCATCCAGGTCCTGCCTGCATTCTGCCTTGACCTCCCTGAGTGGCTCTGAGAGTAGCTATTTTCAACCAGTGTGCCACAAAGAATTTTGAAATGTAATATCTGACTATTTAGTCAGGGGCACTGACCTCTTTTCCCTTAAGTTATCAAATAAAATCAAACAAACAAACAAAAAATAATAAGCAATAAAACATAGCCATCCATTATGAATGAATCAAAATATAACATATTTTAGTGTGCACAGAATTTCAGTAAGGGAATAGTTTGAGTATGCCATGAGATAAAAAAGGTTGAAAATCACTGCTCTAGAGGTATAACATGTACTTCCTCCAGGACCTGTAAATAATAAACTTGAGTTTTTCAATTTCTATTGAAATTACATTTCTGTTGAACTTCAAGTTACCATCTGGCCCCTTATGATTCCCTTAACAAATATTAAATTACCAAATTCATGTGCTGTCTATTTTGTTTGTTTTCTATTGTTCTACTTGTACTTAATATTCAATAAATGCTCATTTAATAGGAGAAAACAAAACAAGAGAAAGTAGAAAACACAGTTTCACCCCTTGACTTCAGATAGGATCATAACTAATGAGAACCTAACCTATCTTCAGAAATTCAGTAGAAATAAATTCATAAATTTCATCAAACATTCCATCAAAACAAAGTACTTGTGCCTTAGCCGGTTTGACTCAGTGGATGAAGCGTCAGCCAGCAGACTGAAGAGTCTCAGGTTCAATTTCGTTCAAAGGTATGTACCATGGTTGCAGGCTCTATCCCCGGCCCTGGAGGAGTATATGTAGGAGGCAACCAATCGATGTGTATCTCTCACATCAATGTTTCTCTCTTCCTCTGTTACATTCTCACTAAAAACCAATGGAAAAATATCCTCGGGTGAGGACAAACAAATAAACAAATGAAAGTACTATGTTTAGATCATATGACTAAGGATATCAAATAAGACTGTTCCTACTGTTAAGTTCAATAAATGTTTATTCACTAGATAAATGAACAAGTCTACCTGCAAAACTGTCATGTTTTACTTACTTTGTCCTCATAAATCATAAGGGAATGATTGAAGAAGAAAAAGAAGAGTTGGTTTAGTTGGCTAAAGGGTTTCTTAATAACCAAACTACATGTAATCTTTGCTTACAGTGTTTTGTCAACTTTGATGTCTGCCAAATTGAATAAAATTTCTATCCAAAATAATGGAATTACCTTTATCCCACTCCTTTATCCTACCTCAAACTTGACAGATACAAAAGATCAAAACCTTTATGTCAGACAACTTTCAATAGGATTAAGATTTAGTAAAAACTTCACTATTTATTCACAGTTCTAAAATATATCCCCAAATATCTTCCTGTTCTAATTTCTATGTGCTTTGGGTAGTCTTTGTGTTGTTATTCCTGAAATTACTTGGCCATTTTAAAGGAACAGTATCTAAAACAATCCATCTGAGAAGGTCCACCACAATAAGTTATCACCTCACACCTGTCAGAAGGGTTTTCATCAATAAACCATCCAACAAGTGTTGGCAAGGATATGAAGAAAAGGAAACCCTCCTGCTCTGTTGGTGAAGTTTTAAGTTAGTGCCACTATGGAAAAAAGTATGGAGATTTCTCAGAAAATTAAAAATAGAGCTACTATAAATAAAATAATTCCAATTCTGGGTACATACTGAAGAAAACAAAATACTATTTAGAAAAATTTTATGTGTCCTATATTCACTGCAGCATTGCCAGTAAAAGCCAAGATATGAAAGCAACCTAGATGTCCATCAATAAATAAATGGATAAAGATGATGTAGCGTGTGTATATGAAGATATACACATATATGTATATATAGATAGATATAGCTATAGAATAATACTTAGCAATAACAAAGAATAAAATCTTGTCTTTTGATTTTTTAAGACATTTTTATTGATTTCAGAGAGGAAGAGGGAGAGATAGAAACATCAATGATGAGAAAGAACCACTGATTGGCTGACCTCTATGAGGTATTGAGCCCATCACCTGGGCATGTGCCCTGACCAAGAATCACTAAGGATGTCCAACTGATGGCTTAGCTGGAAGCAGTCCTAAACTGTCAATCAGACATCCCCTGAGGGCTCCAGGACTGTGAGAGGGTGTAGACTGGGCTGAGGGACCCCCCTGAGTGCATGAATCTCGTGCACTGAGCCTCTAGTAAATGAATAAACGAAACAGAAATAGACCCACAGATAGAGCTTTTGATTGCCAAAAGAGTGGAGGTTTGGGCCATGGGAATTTAAAATAGAAAAAGAATTCCATGACTCCAAACAGAGGCTAACCCTCTAGACTGCATAGATTCCAACACTAGGACTGTATTATAGAACAGCTTGTCAACTGATACTTCATACTAACCTCTTAAAGATAATGTGAGGATACTGTATATGTTCATGAGATTCTTTCATGTTATGTGTAGTTAGTTTGTTCATTCTCCAAGTGGACAGTGTTCTATTATATAAATACTAGCAGCCCAGTTCACCAAAATTCATGCACTAGAGGGGAGTTTCCTCAGCCTGGCCTGCCCCTCTCACAGTCCAGGAGCCTTCAGGGATGGGAGCAAATTAAAAATAGAGCTACTATAAATCAAATAATTCTACTTCTGGATACTTACTGAAGGCTTAAAAAGGAAAATGTAAAACACGTCATCAGAGAAAAGGGACTAGAAGAAAAACTTTCTACTCTATGCCATTTATATTTCCCTTTTCTTTCATGTGCTGCATGCCTGCTGCTCCAGTGGGGCTGAAGGGACTGGACACTGCCATCTTGTGGCTATGTGCACCACCATCTTTGAAGGTATGGCAGTCAATTAGCAAATTCTCTTCTTATTGGCTGTGGGCACCACATATTTGAGGGTGGGGCAGTCAATTAGAATTTTCCCACTTTATTGGCTGTGGATGCCACCATCTTTGAGAACAGGGTAATCAATTAAAATATTCCCTCCTTATTGGCTGTGGGCACCACCATCTTTGTAACAGCATGAGGGTCAATTAGCATATTCTATCTTTATTAGATAGGATACCCCAAAATATTAAACTTTCTACTTTTGATGAACATTTGGGTTACTTCTAGTTTGGAATTATCACATACAACATTGCAATAAACATTATTTTATAGATTAAAAAAACAATATGACAATTAAAGAACATTTCAACCTTTCATTCTATCACTAATTTACCCAGGGTCAGCTAAAGAATACTTTATTTTCAATATACTTATAAAATTACCATTATCTTTAATGTAGCCTACACTGCCTTATGGGTGATCATATAAATATGAAGTTTGACATTATTTAGAATTAGAGTAAATGTTTGCCCTATACTTGTAATAGTAAAATCAGTAAGTGAACTATTTAATTTTAAATCATCTTTTTATTAAGTCACAAAACAAATTCTCAATGAAATTAAAATAGCTTTGCTGAAAATATGTACACGAGTATTCACTCAGGACTGTAATAGCAAAAAATGAGAGGTAAATATCTGGTTTTTTAAACATCATGAATAATGTTATATTCATGCAAAAGAGTACTATGTAACCACTAAAATGAATTTGGAAGCTCTCTATGTGTTCAACAAAAACATTATTGTGTGGGAAGAGGGGAGGTAGAAGTATTAATGTATACATACAGTATATTGACATCTGTGTAAAAAGAAGAGGAGGAAGCATTCACACTTTTATGTGTCTGGAAGATATCTGGAGGCTTAAAAAGGAAAATGTAAAACAAGTTACATCAGAGAAGAAGGACTAGACAAAAAAATTTCCACTCTCTACTATTTATATTTCCCTTTTCTTTCATGTCATTTGTACTACATGTGTTTATGTGTCTGTGTGTCTGTCTGTCTGTGAAAAACAAGAAAAAGTTCATTTTGTGAGGCCAAAGAAACACAATTCAGTAGGTAGAAATTTAAATATGATATAAGAACAATGGGCAAAGATTCCTACTGATACTGAGCCAAAAAGAACCTAAGAATTGTGTGTGTGTGTGATTGTGTGTGTGTGTGTGTGTGTGTGTGTGTGTGGTTAACTCAGGATTATAATAAAGAGCATTATCATTACCTTTATAGAAAAATTATTTGCTGCCAAGAGTCCAATTTTTTAGTAATATGAGAAAAGCCCTAAAGCTCTATTTTCAAATTATCTTTTAAATGTTTTCTAAAATATCCTAAAAATCAAACCACTGTCTTTTCTAAAAGTTCAGAACCAAAACAGAGAGAAGACTGTACCATATCTTAGCTATTATAAATTGCACTGCTCTGAACATATAGGTGCATATGACCCTTCAGATTGGTGTTTATGATTTCTTGGGATATATTCCTAGAAGTGAGATTACTGGTTCAAACGGGAGTTCCATTTTTATTTTGAGGAATCCTCATGCTGTTTTCCAGAGTGGTTGCACCAGTCTGTATTCCCAAGAGCATTTCATGGGGAGTCCTTTTTCTCCACATCCTCACCAGCACTTGTCGTTTGTCGATTTGTTGATGACAGCCATTCTGATAGGTATGAGATGGTATCTTACTGTCTTTTGATTTGCATCTCTTTGATGATTAGTGACTTTGACTTTGAGCATGTTTTCATATGTCTTTTGTCCTCTTTCTAAAAGTGTCTATTTAAAGCCCTTTGCCCAATTTTTTATTGGATTGTTTATCTTCCTTTTGTTAAGATGCATGAGTTCCCTATAAATGTTGGATATTAAACCCTTATCGGATATAACATTGGCAAATATGTTCTCCCATGCAGTGGACTTTCTTGCTGTGCAGAACCTTTTATTTTGATGTAGTCCTATTTGTTTATTTTCTCCTTAGTTTCCATTGCCCTAGGAGCTGTATCCTTAAAGATATTGCTATGGCATATGTCTGATATTTTGCTGCCTTTAAATGCTAAGATTTTTATGTTTTTCCATCTTAAATTTAAGTCCTTTATCCATTTTGAGTTTATTTTTGTGTATGGTGTAAGTTGGTGGTCTAGTTTCAACAGCGTAAGTGCCCATCAACAGATGAGTGGATTAAAAAACTGGGATATATCTACATAGTAGAATACTATGCTGTTATAAAAAAGAAAGAACTCTTACCATTTGCAAAAGCATGGATAGACATGGAGAGCATTATGCTAAGTGAAAGATAAATATCACATGATCTCATTCATTTGTGGAATTTAATGAACAACATAAATTGATGAACAAAAATAGAACCAGAGACAGAGGAGCATCGAAGAGACTGTCAAACTTCAGAGGGAAGGCAAGGGAGAGTTGGGGAAGGGAGGTAAGAGATCAACCAAAGGACTTATATGCATGCATATAAGCATTACCAATAGAGACAGATACTATGGGGGTGAGGGCATGTGTTGAGGGTGTTAGGGTGGCCAGGGAGGAGTCAATGTGGAAAAAAAGGACACATGTGTAATACTATATGTAATACTTTAAACAATAAAGAATTAAAAAGACTGTTTCATGAAATATTGCAAAAAAATTTGTTTATACAGTAACTGATAATTAAAATACTTTAAAAGAACCAAGTTTTTCTTCAGTATTATAGTTCTTCACACTAATATTTGTATACTATACTTATAATTATGCTTTTAGAGCAAATGTAATATATTAGGTTACTACTGTGACAGTTGGACCACACAGTTAAAATCAGGTATTATTATTCACCTAGTGATAGCTACTCATATTACAGACACTCATTAATGAAGATAGGAACTAACATATATTACTGAGAATCAACATAAAGACCAATATTTATATATATACTAATAACTCACAGCTTTATAGAAGCCATCACCTTAACTTTAAAAAACTGGCTCCAGATAAAACAAAGGTGAGTTGTAACCTTGGAGTTAAAACAAAACAAACAAAAAGAAAAGGTAGCAAAAAGAAGCTATTTGCCACAATCTGCCATTCAAATAATCAGTGTAAAAATATTATAAAATTATTTCCCTGCAGTGGGAATCCACTTTATGTCTTGGTAAATGTCTAATATATACATAAAATAGATATGATGGAAAAATTTTAAATGTTATAGTATATGCTGCATATTATAATACATTTATGTAAATATGTAATGTCACCTTAAATTTTTACTTCAAATATAAAATAAAATTCAGTTAATATTTACTATTCCTATTTTTCAAATTAATCTGAGAAAAATTACAAGTTTTCCTCAAAAAAAAAAAATGTGGACTCAGGTTCTAAACTCTTGTAGATGTGTAACATAGATTCGACTGGAAAAACAGGGTTAGCAAGGAGAGTAATGGGATATTAATAAAATGACCGATTTGTTGTCCTAGGTTTTCCTGGCCAGGAGAATGGAGAATGGAAAAACTGAACCATGAAATCAAAAAGGCATCTGTTTTCCAGGTTTCTCTCTGCCAATGTCTTGAGAAAAATGTTTGAACTTTCCTGTTGGCTTTGTATGCAAATAGCTCCAGATGCAAAGTGAACCACATCTAAGTTATTTGATTCAACATCTGCTGGTCCAATTCCCATTATTCCTTCTAAAGGGTCGGCTTGTGACAGACAGTTTAGTTTGCCTTGTGTATAAGCCGTTTTGAATAAGCTAATTTGGATTAAAGTATCTATCTGGACCACTTCTTTTTCCCTTTGATGGTCAATGCATTCTAATGTGGTCTGTGTATTACTACAAGTAACTTAGAAACATATTGGAAAGGACAGTATTCAAGGTTTTGCCTCCCACCTCGCTTTCTAGACAATTTATATTTATACAGTTTAAAGTAAAAAGTGAGCAGTCATTTGCCTCTAAAACAGCACCACCCACATTGCACACGATGGTAACAGGACAAAACTTTCTGGACTCATTTTTTTTCATGAAAAGATTTGAAGCTAAAGTTATTGATAAAAGTGCTTGCCAACATTAACAATAAATTTTGTGAAACATCCTGTCATTTATAATGACAATTTTCATATGGCAGCACTGAAAATGAAAGGAGGTCCAAATCATATGGCACTTAGTGTCTGATACACAGTATACTTAAAAACAGGATAATGAATGAATTTGTGAATAAATGAATAAACACTCTAAAATTAATTTAAATAAATCCCATAGATTCAGAAACATTGAGTCTACTGCAACCAGAAAAGAATCAAAAGCATACTGAAACTAACCTAAAACTAATTATGTATAACCCCTAGAATCTGAAAGGCCTAGTAAAGATAAACTCCTTCCTTCCAGAGGGCATGATAGGAAAGAGAACTTGCATTGGAAGGCAAAAGTGGAAAAAAGGGAAGAAATCAACTATCTACCTATGTATGTCTACATCCTGTATATCTTTGCATTTATATATACATACAAACGTGTTGTATCAGAAGATAGACATTCATTTTGTAGTTTCCGAAAAAGGATAGCTTTAACAGTCTTATGAAAATTTATAAGAAAAGATAGCAAATTATTTTAAAATGATGTAAAAAAAAAAAACAATAAATTTCTTAGCAAAAAAAAATCTGTTTTATAAAAAGTACTAGTGGCCCAGTACGCAATATCGCACAAAGTAGACCGTCCCAAGCTTCCTAGAGAGCCGCAGCCTGACTTCGGAAGCCCGCAAAAGCCTCACTGCCTCTGCAGGAGCTGGTGGGAAGGAGCTGTGCCGCTTCCATGGGGGGTGGGAGGGAGTCCCATCGCCTCCATGGGAGGCAGGAGCCAGCCATGCCACTTTGGTAGGGGCCTGAGAAAGCTATGCTGCTTCCATGAGAGGCTGGTGCCTCAGGGGCGCTGACAGGTCCTTGCATCTGGTCAGCCTCCCCATCACCCCTGGGGTGCAGGGGCTGGGGTAGGGTGTCCTTGCAGGGGGATTGGGAGAGCTCCCCAGGGGCGCTTCCTTTTCCTTCTTTGCAATCCAGGCTCCTGTCAGGCACTCTTCTCAGACCCCCAGGAACATGGCTCCAGCTACCCTACCTTTCCATGGCTCCCTGCAGCCCCCACCCCACCTCCCAGCTGCCCACCAATCAGGAGGCTACCATGGCACCCTGCTGTGGGCAGCGTGTTCCTCCGGCAAGCGGTGGGGGTGTAGAGAGCAGCTCCAGTAAATTTTATTTTTTTTTTATTGTGTTACATGTAAACATATCTTCCCATTCCCCCCCCCCTTCCTTCTCCCAGGCATACCCCAACACCCCAGTGTCTTGTGTTCATCGGTTATGCTTATATGCATGCATACAAGTCCTTTGATTGATCTCTTATCTACCCCACTTCTCCTTCATTTTCCTGCTGTATTTTGACAGTCTGTTTGATGCTTTACTGCCTCTGTATCTATCCTTTTGTTCATCAGTTTATAATGTTATTTATCACAAATGAGTGATATCATGTGGTATTTCTCCTTCATTGACTGGCTTATTTCACTAAGCATAAGGCTCTCCAGTTCCATTCAGGTTGCTGCAAATGGTAAGAATTCATTCTTTTTAATGGTAGCATAGAATTCCATTGTGTAGATGTACCATAGTTTTCTGATCCACTCATCTGCTGTCGGGCACCTAGGCTGTTTCCAAATTGTAGCTATTGTAAATTGTGCTGCTATGAACATAGGGTGCATAAATCCTTTCTGATTGGTGTTTTTACTTTCTTAGGTTACCCCAGGTCAGTGTGGGGCTTCGGGGAAGTCTTCCTGGGCAAGAAGAAATCAAGCTAGACTCAGAGTCCCACTCCACGGCCCTGCAGCCCCACCCCCCCTGTGAATGGTGGTGATGTGACGGCATCCTGGATATTTTGTATATTCCTCTATTTTAGATAGATAGATAGATAGATAGATAGATAGATAGATAGATAGAGAGATAGAGAGATAGAGAGATAGAGAGATAGAGAGATAGACAGATGATAGATAGTCCCATGAGGATTCAACTCAAAACTTACTGATATAATAAACACTATGAAAAATCTGGAATAATTTTCCTTTAAAAAATGTTTAGAAAAGTAAACAGAAAAGAAGAAGAGGCAAAAGATGTAGATATTAATATTATTGATTTTAGACCCCAATACTTTGAATTAAACTTTAGTAGTAGTCTAACTCTACTGTCCTATACTATTCCTAGGTGGCACACATTAGGACCAGGAAAGATACTAAACACACATATACACAAAAGGAAATGAAAAAAACAATAACCAGGAAAATATAATTATTTCCAGTTCAGTTGTCTAAATTGAGAATGACCATGAAAGATAACTGAGACCTATGAAAACATAGCTTCTTAGCCATCTTGGGTAATTCTCTAAGCTTTCCAAAATTATTTTTCTTACATAACATTTAGGTTTGCCTTTCTCTAACGTGTAACTGAAAGGCTACTTGCCCCCAAAGAATTAAAAATAATAAAAAAATTACTTTAAAGTAAATTTGTTTTATTAACAATAAAGAAAAACCACTGCACATTGTTTATCAACAAGGCACAAGCTAGATACTTAGGATTCAAAAAGATTCAAAACATAGTCTTTGCCCTCTAAGGCATGTAGAAATGGGAGACATACTGATAACATGGCAGCTATGCATTTTTCAGAGATGATCTTTATTATTTTGAAGTGTCATTACTTCATTCTCACTTTACTGAGACTTTTTGTCATAAATGGGTGCTGGATTATCAAGTGCTTTTTCTGCATCTATTGATGTGATCATATAATTTTGTTATTGTTAATCCTCAGCCTAGGATACCTTTTCCATTGATTTTTAGAAAGAGTGCAAGGGCAGGGGAGAGACAGAGAGAGAGAGACATCAGCTGAGGGACACAATGACTACTTGCCTCCCATATGTGCACATTCCAGGATGAGGAACCGAGCCTCAGTACCCTTGACCACAATGGAATCCCTGACCTTCAGTCAGCGGGCCAATGCTTTATTAACCACTAAGCAAAACTGGCCAGGGTTGATCATATGATTTTTATCCTTCATTTTTTATGTGGTGCATCACATTAATTGATTTGAGGATATAGTACCAACCTTGCATCCCAGAAATAAATCTCATTTGATCACAATGTATAATCTTTTTCATGTCTTGTTGAATTTGGTTTCCTAATATTTTGAGAATTTTTTTTATCTATGGTAATCTGGAAGTTGGCTTATAATTTTTATTTCTTTGTAGTGTCCTTTTCTCATTTTGAAATTAGGATAATGCTGGCCTCATAAAATGAACCTGGGAATCCTTCTCTTGAGTTTTCTGGAATAGTTTGAGAAGGATAGTAAACCTTAGGTCAGTGTCTATCCTTTGAATGTTGGGCAAGTTATCTATAAAGCCATCCAATCCATGACTTTTCTGTGTTGGAAATTTCTGACTACTACTTCGATTTCATTATTTATAATTGGTTTGTTCAGATTTTTGTTTATTCTTGATTCAGTCTTGGAAGATTGCATGTCTCAAAAAATGTATCTATTTCTTCCAGATTATCCTATTTGTTGCATATAGTTGTTTGCAGCATTTTAAGTTTTTGTATTTCTGTGGTGTCAGTTGTTACTTCTCTTTCATTTCTAATTTTATTCATTTGGGCCCTCTCTTTTTTCTTGATGAATCTGGGCTGAACATTAATCAATTATGTTTATCTTTTCAAAGAACCAGCTCTTGTTTTCATTGACCATTTGTATTGTTTTTTAGACTCTGTTTCATTTATTTGTGCTGTGATTCTTATTGTTTTCTTCCTTCTATTCTCTCTGGGCTTTGCTTATTCTTTTTCTACTCCCTTTAGGTATAAGATAAGATTATTTACTTAATATTTTCCTTATTTCTTGAGGTAGATCTACATTGCCACAAATTTCCCTCTTAACACTGCTTTCACTATATACCACTGATTTGGAGTTGTGTTTTCATTCTCAGCTGTTTCAAGGAATCTTTTAATTTCTTCAATGATCTCATGTTAACTTATCACTATTGAGTAGCATGTTATTAAATGTCCATGTGTTTGTGTGTTTACTTTTTTTCTTATAATTTATTTCTAATTTCATACCATTATGGTCAAAAAAGATGCTTGATATGATTTCAATTCTCTTAAATTTATTGAGACTTATTTTGTGGCATAATCTGTAGTGTATCCTGGAAAATGCACTTGCACTTGAAAAGAATGTATATTCCACTACTTCAGGGTGAAATGCTCTGAAAATATCAATTACGTAAATCCATCTGTTCTACAGTGTAATTTGAGGCCACTGTTTCCTTGTTGATTTTGTCTGGAAGATCTATCCATTGATGCTAATGTGGTGATAAAGTACCTTACTATGATAATATTCCTGTCGATCTCTCCCATTATATCCATTAATATTTGCTTTATATATTTAGGTGCTTCTATTATGGGTGCAGAAATGCTTATAAGGGTTATATCCTTTTGCTTGGAATGATCACATTATCATTATGTAATGTCCTTCATTGTCTCTTATTATAGCCTTTGTATTAAAGTCTATTTTGTCTGATAGAAGTATTACTACACCAGAATTTTTGTGTATGATTAGTGGTTTGTATGTATGGTCATTTTGCTTTAGATATTTATGCTCCCCATTTTTTTCTTCTTAAAAAAGTCCCTTTAACATTTCCTGTAATACTGATTTGGTGGTGATAAATGCCATTAGCATTTATTTACTTACTCACTTATTTTGGTCTGGAAAGCTCTTTATTTCTCCTTCAATTTTAAATGATAGCTTTGCTGGGTAAAGTAATCTTGTTTGTAGGTCCTTGTTTTCATCATTTTGAATATTTCATGCTAATCTCTTTTGGTCTGAAATGTATCTTTTAAAAAATTAGCTGAAAGTCTTACTGGAACTTCCTTATAGTTAACTATTTTTCTCTTGTTCCTTTTAAGATCCTCACTTTGTCTTTAACCACTGCCATTTTAGTTATGATGTGTCTTGGTGTGGGCCTCTTTGGGTTCATCTTGTTTAGGACTCTGCACTTCCTGGACATTTTGTGTGTTTTTCTTTTTCCTTCACTAGGTTACAGAAGTTTTCAATCATTATTTCTTCAAATAAGTTTTCGATAGCTTGCTCTCTCTCTTCCTCTGGTACTCCTATTATGCTTGATATTGTCCCAGAGGTCTCTTAAGCAATCCTCATTATTTTAAATTCTTTTATTATTTTTACTGCTTTTTACTACCTTCTATTTCAATTTGCTAATTCAAGCCTCTGCTTCATCTAATCTGTTAATTCCTTCAGTGTATGCTTCACTTCAAATATATTCTTCACTTCTGACTAATTCTTTATGGTTTCTATGTCTCTTTTATGTTGTTGAGGTTCTAAGTTCCTTGAGCATTCTTATAACTATTATTTGGAACTCTGTCTCTGATAGATTGATTGCTTCCATTTAGGTTATGGGTGCAGAAATGTTTAAAGGGTTAAGCATTTAACCCTTTTCGGTGGACTTCTGTTTTTTAATTTGGAACATATTTCTTTGTCTCCCCATTTTGGCTACCTCTATGTGTTTCTTCTGTATATTAATTAGACCTGTTATGACTCCTAATCTTGGTAAGGCGGCCTTATGTAGCATGTCCTGTAGGGCTCAGTGGTGTAGTCTCCCTGATCATGTAAACATAATGGTATCAAACTAGAAATCAATTATAAGAAAATGTCCCTTGTGGGGGTTACATGAGCCCACCTACTGTAGTTTAGTCTTGATTATTGTTGGCCCATTTGTGGTGGGGTTGACTTTTATATTGGTGACTATAAGGACTGACCTCAAACAACCACAGTGTACAAGCGGCTGTGCAGGGCGGTTACCCCCAAACGTGAAAATCTCCCTAGGAGGTTCTGATGTCGGCTGAGATCTCCCTTTGGGTATGCCACTTGTGCAGCTAATCAAGTCATGCTCTGATGAAGTCTCAAGCCAGCCACTTGGTATGTTAATTCTCAGGTCTCTTGGGAGAGACTCCAGTGCAGGTCAATGTCAGATACTGCTTATGACTGGCCCTGGGGCATACCTGTTAGGAGCCACAAAGCAATCCATGGTTGTTGGCTGCCTGTTTTGGGCCTGGGTGAGTGTGGGAGGGGATAAGATGCATACCAAGGCCAGTGTACACCGTTAATGAGCCTGGGGCAGGTTAGGAAAAGGCCCAAGGCACTCCGAGATCTGGCTTCACTTGGCTGCTGCCTGTTTGCCTCAGCCATTAACAATCCCACATCAGTACACAATTGGCATGAGGCAGGTTCTAGGTCATAAGCTAGAGGCAAGTATTGTTCACCAGGTTGATACATATTCAAACTCAGTGAAAGTACTGGGTATGTGTGCACTCAGCAAAAGCTTCAGAGTACACGAAGGCCAGCCACCACCCACTTGGACCTGTAGACCTTAGTGGTGAAGCGCAATTTTGGAGAGTCACCAGGGTCAGGCCAATAAAGTTCATCAAGATAAAACAGATTGAGATTTGGCTGTATGCTGGAAGGGCTCTGAACAGAAACAGAGGCACTAGTTGGGGCATGCAGAATAGAAAAAAAATGGTGCTTGTCCCAGAGCCACACAACTTGATTTCTTCCTGTGCACTTCTGTAACCCGCTGAATCTGCATGGACCTCCTTGAGATCCTTCCAAAAATGACTACAGCAAGCCCATCCTGCTCACAGCTAGTTGATTTCTCCACAGAGCACAAGCTTGCCAAGGCAGGGACACAGGGAGCTGGGAGGTTGGGGCCAGTGGATCTACTCAGGCCAATACCATATGCAGGGGAATGCTGACCCAGGAATAATGACATCTGTAATTGGTGTGAGAGACTGAGCACAAGGACAATGGTGGCTATTTCTTCAGCTCTCTCCCCAAAGTCACAACCAATCTCTCTTTGTAAGACTCTAGTCTCCTCTGAGACTGTACTTTCACCAGAGTCCCAGATAAGTGCAGATGCTCAACGCAGAAGCTGCCCCCTGGTGGTCAGTGCACTCCCGTAGGGGGAGCGCCACTCAGCCAGAAACCAGGCTCATGACTGGTGAGCAGCAATGGCGGAAGCCTCTCCTACCTCTGCAGCAGCACTAAGGATCCCTCGGGAGAAGTCCGACTGCCAAGGAGCAGGCTTAAGTAGGCAGTGAGACATCCCCTGAGGGTTCCCAGACTGTGAGAGAGCACAGGCCAGACTGAGGGACTCTCCCTAGTGCATGAATGTTGTGCACCAAGCCACTAGTGTTAAATAAGAAAAAAAACTCTGAGTTACTATATACTAATACCTGTAGGAAAAGCAGCCCAAGGGATAGCAGGAGATGTAGTTTGTGTTTCACCGCTTCCACCATCAAAAATCTCTGCAGCCTAGAAAACAAATGCAAAATTACTTTAGAATACCTGGAAAACAGAAGTTCTATTTAAGCACTCAAGCTTCTCGGTTCTATAAGCATAGTCTCTATAATGTACCACTCATTCTCAAATTCCTTCTGAACACTCAATTGCTTTTCACTCTTCATTACTACCAGCCCCCAATACTCGCTACCCACAATATTCATGTTATATTATCTTCAAGTAAAAATTTTCCTAAATTACTCAAATATATTTCCTGGCAATAAATTTTTTATTTTATATATCCTTATTCACATTTCCACTTGTGAACTTCGTATCTATGTACTTTAATTTACCACATTTATCCATGTACATAGAAAAACAGATAATTTTTCTTTAAAATTCTAGATACCAAATCTTTTTCATTAATTAGCACCAGACCTAATTAGAAATCAGTCTAAAGAAATAAAATTCATCTATATTTTTTAATAATCTACCAGCTCTCTAATCAACATTTAGAGAGTCCTAAAGCTGGCATTTTAAATTAACAAGCTCTCCTATTAAACAGTTTTAAAATTATGGGATAATTACTAAAATGTTGAGATGTGTTTAAGAGTATAAGGTTTTCTGTCTTAAGTGTCCAGATCACACTAAAATTATTATTCAACAAAGAACCATAATGTCAGTTCAGATTCTTCATTGACTTCTCAGCTAAAGAGAAGTCAACTAGGAAAATCTATCACAGGAGACACATGATATAGGATTGCTATTCTCTACAAACTATGAAAAATGACCATGGTTTATATGACCAAGGACAGAGACCTTCCATATTTCTACAATAGGCTGTGGTAAGAAAGTACCCTAATAACCACAATTAAATTGGAATGGTTGGCTAAAATTGTACCTATGTAATATTGAAAGTAATAGATCTACTGACTATAACATTGAAATTTAAATTTTATTATAAAGAGCACCACCAAATCTATTTTTTTCTAATATATTAAATCAACCATGGTCTAACTTTCAAATAACTGACAACTTCTAAACAATAAACTAATATTCTATCTGAAACATATATATTTTCCTCAAAATAGAATAAATTTCAGTAAATTTTTTAATGTTTCATTTTAGTAACATAAAACTCAATCACCCAAAAAAGCCAAAATATTATAGAAAACATACAAATGTGCTAAACAAAAAATACTTTTAAATGAATTGAAGGTAATAGGTATGTTCATATTCTAAATATTTTCATATAGACAGGAGAAAAAATGACCCTCATCTAAAAATAATTCATACCATTCTTACATAATATTTAGAACATTGAATATAAACTTAATATCTTATATTTCCTGTTAATGTCATTAATTACATTTCCTATTTTTAACAATCTAATTTTACCAAATTCAAACTAGGTAAAAGTCTTACTTAAAAAAAAAAAATCACAGAGCTCACTTGATGGTACGTACTTCCAAGACTTGAGCTCAGGCATCCTGACTCCTAATCCAGAGATTTTCCTGCAAGACTATACTGGCTCCATAAAAATAACTGGGTTATAAAATATTTCAATAAAATGAACACTCGCTGAAAAGGATTAAGGAAAAGACAGTGCTTCTTCAGCTAATAATTTCCACTTAACAAAATACTAAATCAACCTGAGAGAATGAATACTGTAACATAAATATACTAATTAGTTGTATAAGCCACCAAAAGGCTATGTAGATAATAGTCCAAATTAACTCATTAGAGGTGTAAACATGCAAATATGTGACAGATCTTCAAGATTCATCTCTCACAAGTATTTCCTAATTGACATATATCCCAACAAAATCATCTGCTGACAATTTTTAAAACCTCTTTTCTAGTGTTTCTCAGTAGCACTTAATTACTTTGATTTAAACCATTCCTATTGACCAAATGTTCAATAATAATAAATCTGTTTAACTTTCAGAGAGGCTATATTTTTATTTGCTTGATTTCATTTTTATTCTAAGGTTACATTCAAAATGATCAAGAAAAGAATTATGAATACCAATGATAATACATTTTCAAAACAGTAAATACTTCATTATAATCTCACAATTACATAAGCAAAATTAAGGTAAATAATAGCACATACCTCAAAACCACCAAAATCATCATCATCCATTCTTCAAGCGCACCTGAAAATAACAGAAAACAATGAAACAAGCCCACACACATATAGTCAATTATGTCAAAACACTCTCTGACTTAAAGGTATATACAGTTTGATTTGTAAATTAAGACAATTTTATTTGAGTTTTAAAAAACCTTCTTTAGCTATGTGTGCATGCATTTTTAACTTAAAAAGACTAGACTTCTTTTTTTGCAAAATTAGTCTTTCTGGTAAAATTAGTAATTTCTGTGACTTTTTTCAACAACTATGTATTTTGCCATTTTACATTGAGATGCCAGGAGTGGAAAAATATTCTTTTACATTTTAATTTGCTTTTCCCAAATTGGCACTAGGGCTCAATTCAATAATGCTTCCTGCTTTTTGCATCTATTCCTCAGTTGTCTGGCAACATCAGCACAAACTCCAGCTAAGAACAGGACTGTGGTGAATTTTTGGAAATCTGTCCCCCACCACAAAGGTTCTTCCCTTGGTTTCATGGCCGAGGTTGATTTAGATTTTCAAAATTGATCAGCATTTTTGAGCTGTGGCCACAACTTCTGGAGCATTTTGATATGTGTATTTTTAGCTAAAACTGCTTCGCACTTTTGGAAAAATGTGGAGCAAGTTAAAGTTACTAGGCTGATCAAGATAAATCAAGTCATGTATTTATGGGAAGCCAGAGAAGAGAAAAACACAAAGGAATATCAGAATTCCACTCTTCTTTATCCTTAAGGTATGTAAGAGAGACAATCAGTAGGATAACACATTTTATTTTATCTTCAGTGTATATAAATTTTTTTAAAAAAGGAGAAAACCATGAGTACTTGGACTTTTAAAAAAAAAGTAGAAAAAAAGAAGCTTTTATCTAACAAACCATGAAAGAACTAAAAGTCCTAGAAAGATAAAACAAGTAATAGGTGGTATATATTAAAATGAAAAAAAAATTCACAATAAAATTGTAAATCAGTAGCTGCAAGTGATACTCTGGCCAACAATAACTTGTTTTCTTTTCTAGATTTCAAAAGTGAACGTGTCCACATATATAAATATACATTTAACAGCTGATAGCTCAATTGTTATTTTTTTCTTTACAGATTTAACACTTTGGAATTAATAATTATTCAGAGTGTGTATACACTTTTGGAACATTCCAGTTTCCTTGAGTCAATAATACAAGATAGACTTATTACTATATATATACATATATATACATATATATATATATATATATATATGTGTATATATATGTATATATGTATATATACATACACACACACACACACACACACACATATATATATTCTCCAATTATTAAAAAAATAGTTAAAACTAAGTAATAATTCTAAAAGCATTTCCTAAGATATTTTGCTCTGAGTGATAAGGCAGTTGTCTATATAAACATGGTTATCTGTATCTATGCTTTGCCTTATCACTAAAATTAATATTAATGACTTCAAAAATAAAATATAGTCAAAAATAAACAGTAAGAAAATCTCAAGGATTATTTTGTTTTAATAAGCAAAAAAAAATTATTTTCAGAGAAAATCAGAAGGTAATGGCATAAGAGAAATATATGTAGACAAAAATACATTATATTAAGGAAGAACATTAAATTAACCAAAATATCATACCAGTATTGTCACACCATTACCCACATTTTAACAACCTGATGAAAATATTTTTAAAGATGTACTTTTCCAAAAATCAAAACTAAGAAAGTCATCCACATACTGCACTTAAAAAATATAAACCAGACTTTCAAAACCTTTGTTGGTGGTTAGTTTGAAATGGAATTCACATTAATTTTGTGTT